>PVJS01009109.1:0-38890 GCA_004027185.1 Glis glis
GAGGGCCTCACTAAGTAGAGAGAGAGAGAGGGAGAGAGAGAGAGAGAGGGAGAGAGAGAGAGAGAGAGTTGAGGCTGGCCGAGAACCCGGATCCTCCGGTCTCCGCCTCCCAAAGTAGTGGGATTACAAGCATGCGCCACCATGCCCGGCTGGTATGCTTCTTTATAGAAAAAAAAATGTATTCATTCGCTAACCCACTAAGTGGATGAGTACCCCTATCCAAAGTGCTTGGGACCAGACGTGTTTCAGAATTTGTAATTTTTTCAGACTTTTGGAATATTTGCATAGACTTTACTGATTGAGCATCCCTAATCTGAAAATCCCAAATCAGAAATGCAGATTTGAGTACTCCAAATGTTCCCGATTTTGGAGCATTTCAGATGTTGAATTTTGATATTAGCAATGTTCAACCCCTCTTTCAGGCTTACTGTATGTAGAGCAGCATGCTTGGTTTTGCCAGAAATTGTGCATTTTTCCATTTATTCACTTAACAAATATTTATCATATACTAATATATGCCAAGAACAGTTCTTGGCACTGGAGATGTTAAATCCGCATAACAAATGAGGTTTCTGCCTCACCTGCAACACAGGTGCTCCTAGGGAAATCAGACGGTACGCAAGCAAACAGGTTTAGGCATAATATAATTTTGGAGAGGAAATATGTTAGCTTTTTTATTCAGCTACTAATGTCTGATAATTGGGTGGCAGCAGCTGGGAAGTTGAACACTACTATGTAATGATAACATGATCTTACTTATTTTTTTTAAGTATGGTCCTGGGGATCGAACTTAGGACTTTGCTCATGCTCGACCACTGATCCGAGTTGAATATATGGACCAAGCGTGGGGTCTTCCATAGTTGTCCTATGTAGTTCTCACAATAGCCCGTGAAGTATGTATTATTAGTCCTATTTTTTCAGCTGAAGAAATTGAAGCCCTTAGAAAGTCTGTGAATTTCTGGAAGCCCCAAATCTACTCAGTGGCTAAGCTTTTTTTTTTTTTAACTTTTTATGTTCATTTATTGGTGCATTGTAATTATACATTTTGATATATGTCAGGGTATGAACATCATACATGCACACATTGCACATTTAGCCCTCCCTTAATCTCTCTCTCCCTCCTTCCCTCCCTCCCTAACCTTCCTTCCTTCCTTCCTTCCTTCCATCCATCCTGGGGATTGAACCCAGGGGCATTCTACCTCTGAGCTACATCCCCAGCCCTTTTTATTTTTTATTTTAAAACAAGGTCTCGCTAAGTTGCTAAGGCTGGCCTTAAACCTGCCATCCTCCTGTCTCAGCCTCCCAAGTACTGGGATGACAGGAGTGCTCCACCCAATCCCTTGTTTTCTGACCATAAATCACATGGATTAATCCCCGCGATTCTTCCCTTTCTTTGTTTCACATTGCAAGTCTTTCAGGAACAGAAAAGCTTTTACTACATTCTGTTTTTGCTTTTGATTTTTACAGGACTTTAAAAGAAGGACAGGGAAACCCATTTCTAAAAGCCGGCTGCGCACCCTGCCCGGGGTTTCAGAGCTCTCAGCCTTCTCTGGCTGGTCGCACTTCGTCGCCTTCCTTAGGAAGTGGATGGAAGTTTGAGCTGAGACACAAACAGGAAGGTCCCGTTTGTCCGGCAGGCACCACCTCTTTAAATAGCTCCCCCGTGCAGTGCAGTGGGAATTAGCTCTCCTCTTAGACCGGGAACTCTGCTGCCTTTTGTTTCTGGCCCTGCAGGGCTGGAGGAGGCCAGCGCTGTGGGAGGCTGGGGCAGTGAAGGCTGGCCTGAGATGGCCTCCCCACCTGTGAGCCATGAGGACACACCGTGGCAGAGGTGTTTCTCTGCTTCTCCCTTAAGAATATCCTCTGGGAGACTTTGAACCTGCTAAAAGGTAAGGCTCCGAGTACTTCCTAAATCAATAACTTGAGCAACAGACTTCTTTCTGTAGACTGGTTCATTATTTAAAAGAGAAGGGATGAAAGCAAGTAGCTGCTGTAGCTTTTTGTTTGTTTGTTTTTTGCTTCATTTTTAGGTAGATGCAATGGTGAATCCGTATAGGTGTATTAGGAGTTTATGAGAACATCATGTTACATGACAGTAAATGGTGATTATTTTTGAACCTTTGAAAGCAGATTTTTGTTATGGTATGGATAGGAGTTTCTCAAACTCAAAAAAAGAAGAAAAGCACATAGGTCCTGCTATAAATGTGAAAAGATTAGTCAAAGTGGGGTCTTAATAGATGCCAGAAATGAATGGCTTAAACATTCTTTTGATTCCAGTTCCTGGTTTTGTGCTGGAGGCCTTAAATTATCTAATCCAATCTTTCCAGGTAATTATCTAATTTTAGAAACGTCTACTGAAGTAAACTCCATTACCCAGCAAGCTATTCCAGTCCTTAATGGAATTAATGCATTTCTCTGGTCAGGCTACTAAGCCTTTCCTTTTGTTTTCAAAGCTGGGACAAAGGACACCAGGCAGCAGTGGCCGCTGCCCTGTCCTGCGGGACAGGTGAGTAGAAAGGACTTCTCCTTGCCTGCTGTCCTACAAAAGAGGTTGCGTCCAGGGGTTTGTGTGACCCACATCTGTCCATGTCTTCTGAGCTTTTCCTGGTCTCTGCCTATTCCTCCCTTGTGCACCTTCTTCCAGATCAATTAGCACCGTGTTCAGAGTGGATTCCTGAGCTACAGACCTAATTCGTCTGATTGCAGAAGCTCTCTATTGAGAAACACAGATGCATGCTCTCCCCACAAAGCCTTCCACACGACTCACCTCTCTTCATGTTTAATTTTTAGAGCATCTTCATCCACACAGCCCCTCATCCGTGATTTCTTATTTGTCCTTCATTTTTATGCTGGGTCTTGTCCTTTGTGTTGTGTTTGGGCGGGAGGGAGGAGTGTTAGAAGAGGTGGCATCGCTGTTTATTTGAGTTTCATTTGCTTCAAATTAGAGTTGAATTCTCTGCTTGAGAGTGTTATGGGTTCTTTTTAAGTAGCATTATCTGTGTATTTGCAAACCTGTATTTATAGTGTCTTTTAATTGTTTTTAGATTGTTTTACTAGTTTATTTTTGTAATCAAAAAGTAAAGTCTAGCCGGGCGTGGTGGCTCACGCTTGTAATCCCAGTACTTTGGGAGGCGGAGACCGGAGAATCCGGGTTCGCGGCCAGCCTCAGCTTTCTCCCTGTCTCTCTTTCTCTCTCTCTCTCTCTCCATAGTGAGGCCTTCCGCAACTTCGTGAGACCTGGTTTCAAAATAAAGTATAAAAAAAAAAACAGGGCCGGGGGTGTAGCGCGGAGGTAGAACGCCCCTGCGTTCAATCCCCGGTACTGCAAAAAAAAAAGTAAAGTCTACTTTGACCCCAATGAGCTGTCTTTTTAGATTAGTCAAGAGTAGAAGGGCCGGGCGTGGTGGTGCACGCCTGTAATCCCAGTACTTGGGAGGCTGAGACCAGAGGAACCAGGTTCGTGGCCAGCTGCAACTTAGTGAGACCCTGTTTCAAAATAAAGAATAAAAACTAGGGCTGGGGGTGTAGCCCCGAGGTAGAATGCCCCTGGGTTCAATCCCCAGTACCACCAAAAAAAAAAAAAAAAGAATAGAAGGGAAGCTGCCTTAGTGAAGTTGTGGAGCGCGTAGAGGGTGGGGTAAGAGTTGGTTTTTTTTTTTTTTTTTATCAAATTCTACCTCAGTTTTCAGGTGGCATAAGCGAAACCAACCAAGGTTCACACCAGGTACAGATTTCCAGCATGAAGCCTAAGAAGCCACATTAGTCCAATGTGCTCATTTGTGAAAATGCTAATTTAGCATGTGTTTTAATGACTATTACTCAATGGAGTAAACTTTTATTTTTATTTATTTATTTACTATTATTTTTGGTACTGGGGATTGAACCCAGGGGCATTCTGCCTCTGAGATACACCCACACCCCTATTTTATTTTTTATTTTGAAATAGGGTCCCACTAAGTTGTGGAGGGCCTCCTAAGTTACTGAGGCTGGCCTTGAACCTGAGATCCTCCTGACTCAGCTTCCCAAATACTAGGATTACAGGTGTGTGCCACCAAGCCCAACTGGGGCACCTTTTTAAAACTTTAAATCTCCTAAGTAATGATGAATTTGCATTCCATTCAGAAGTTGTTTTGAAGTTTCACGTTTCGTGGTTTCTTGTTGATGCCCCCACATTTCTGAATATAATCTCTGCACCCCTCCCTGATACCCTCTGTCCATGTGCCTGTCTTTCACAGACAAATTTTGTAAGTCCTCTGTTAAACTCTAAACCAAGGCATTAATTGAATAGCAGCCAGGCTGATCAAAAGCAAGTTTAACAAGATAAGACTTTTATTTAGATTTGTAGATGCAAACAAAGGACTTCATTGTTTGTGATCTTACAGCTAAAGGGAAACAAAGTCAGATGGAAAACAGCACAAGGCTTAGCTCCCTAAGTGAGCAGAATTGTACAGAGAAGGAATTCTCAAGACCACGGGCACAATAATGCAAGGGTCTGTTAACCCAGGTTCTGCCTGAACAAAAAGAAATAATAACAGCAAAACAGCCTATGAGACAAGCTAAAGGAAATCAATGCCTCTCCCCAATAAGTCAAGCACAGGAAAGATTTCCTGGCGGGTCTCCTGCTGACTCCAGTCCGGCTGAGCACAGGAATGTGCTCTAATGCCCGGTTTAAACCCCAGAGGTGGGGTTTTGCATCAGTCCTGCTGACATAAACACAGACCCTGCCTGGAAAATTTCCAGAAGTAGAGGGTGAAGACAAGCAAGATGCACAGTGTTATTACAGTACAGGCGGAGCAAGGATTCACCGTATCTGGGGAGAGAGTAGAGTAGACACTGGTCTCTTCCCCTTGTAGTGCTGAGTGATGAGACCAGTCAGAGATGCGAGATTGTACCAGAACAATCACCTGAGTGCTATGCTTATCTAAACCCAAGGAAGGAGAGAGGGAGAAAAAGGGAATTGTTTCTTAGTGATACTAAAACCTGTGGAGTGTTTAAGGATAAAAGAAAAAGAGACTGAGGGGAGGTTTGGGTGACTGAGGACCTGATTAGATGGACACTCATTACTGGGGGCCTTCGGTGAGGGACAGGTGATAAGGTTTCCCAAGCCCATGGACCAAGGCCTTGGGGAGTGAGCAGATGAGCAGGGTGCTCTGGCTACCTGTGAAGATGAGCGTGAGCAATTCTCCACTTGCAAGATACATATGATTAAATGAACACAAAGCTTTAATTTTTCCCCTTCCCTTAATTACTGTGCACAGTGATATTGGGGCCAGGCAGCTAAAGGATATTTCCTGCTTGGCTGCGGGTCACACTAGTTCAGACTTACCAAGAACCCAATTTGCTGCTTCACAAAAAATCACTGTTTGGGACAGAAATGGTCCGTTCCCTTTGCTTTAAAAGATAGCTGGAAAGGGGCATGGTGCCGCACACCTGTAATCCCAGTACTTGGGAGGCTGAGACAGGAGGATCGCAGGTTTAAGACCAGCCACAGCAACTTAACGAAACCCTGTTTCAAAATTGAAAAAGGGCTGGGTGTGTAGCTTGGAGGTAGAATGCCCTTGAATTCAATCCCTAGTACCCCCCCCACACACACATACACATGCAGTTACAAGGCATATTTCAGTTATTTGTACACCAAAGTAGTATTTGAATATACAAATCTTCCAGAGTACGTAGGTGATAATGGAGAGGTATTTTGTTTTGTTTTCGTGGTACTGGGAATTGAACCGAGGGACCTTTTGCCTCTGAGCTACACCCCCAGTCCTATTTTATTTGAAATAGTGTCTCACTCAGTAGTTGGTGCCTCACTAAATTTCTGAGGCTGGCCTCAAACCTGCAATCCTCCTTTCTCAATACTCAATCCCAGTACCCAAGTACTGGGATTACAGGCGTGTGCCTGGCTATGGAGATGCCTTTGCTCTGGTTTTTTTTCCTGCTCCACAATGCAGGGAGCCCCTCCCAAATAGTGCTTCCATCAACTTGGAAAGGAAGACTGGAGACGGGGCGGGGTAACCTGGGGCGGGGTAACCACAGGGCAGTGCAGGCTACTGATGGCTACTAATGGCGGGTTTCCAGGCAGCCTGTGTAGACAACCCACAATAACCATATGAATACTCCAAGTGGGTGCTTTAGCAAATACAGTGAACATGGAGGGGTGCCTGTGAGTTCATGGTAACCAATTTGTTTATAATAATAACAGCACATAACACATTGTCTTTCATTTCATGCTTTGCCAACTGTAAATTATTTAGTAGGTATGAATTTTCTCCTGTATTTTGTTAATTATTATGGGGTCCATCATATGTTCCGTCCCTGGAAGCATCTCTAAAAAAGAAAACAACAGCCAAGCGTGGTGTATACTTGTAATCCCAGTACTTGGGAGGTTGAGACCGGAGGATCGCAGGTTTGCAGCCAGCCTCAACAACTTAGTGAGGCCCTCTGCAACTTAGTGAGACCCTGTTTCCAAATAAAGAATAAAAAAAATTGGTCTGGGGGAGTAGCTCAGAGGTAGAATGCCTCTGGTTCAATCCCCAGTACCACAAAAGAAAAAAAAAGAAAGAAAGAAAACAACACCCTAAAATAGTCTCTTTTTAAAAATTAGGTGAGTTTACAGATATGTCTTACCAATAAGAACTTTTAATCCCTTCAAATCTGCTTTCTAATCCATGGAGTAGAAGAAAGTAGAAATCCATAGTGGGCAAACCTGTCTTGGGATTATTTTGAGAAAAAAATTTTTGAGAAAAGCAGTGTAATGTTCAAACTACCCTGCAACATCAAAACATCTGTGGCTGGAGATCTGTAGTTTCTCCTGCTAGTGGAGGGAGTGGCGTTATAGAATGCGCTAGCGAGAAGGGCCTTTGAGATGGAAAGCTGGGCCCCGGAGTTTTTAAACCTGGCTCTGGGGGCGTTGGGGCAGGAATGGGGAGGCCAGAGTGAAGGAGAAGGACCTAGAAGTCCCCGCATATGCATCACGTGCTCCTGTTTATTCAGTACCCTTCAGTGTGCAAGCATTTTACAAAGATGGCTTCATTAATCTTCACAAAAACTCCATGCAGAAGGACTCATCGCAGCTTACAGATGAGGAAACTGAGGCACAGGGAGTTGAAGTGTCTGGCCCGAGTTTATACAGCTTAGTGACAGGGCCAGAAGGAGAACCAAAGTTCTTGACTCCGAGGCCTGATGCTTTCTCTCACGCAGTGCTGACCGAATGACAAATGTGTTATCCATCTGTAGTTTTCAGTCTAGAGGTAGAAAAACTCTTTGAGTGTGGTGGAAGGGGCTACAGGACTTTATTTTGTAAGTTTGTGGTGCCGGGGACTGAAACCAGGGGCATTCTACTTCAGAATGACACCCCCCAGCTCTAGTTTATTATTTTATTTTGAAACAGGGTCTCACTAAGCTGCTAAGGGTCTTGCTAAATTGCTGAGGCTGGCCTCGAACCTGTGATCCTCCTCCCTTGGCCTCCCTAGTACTGGGATTACAGGCATGGGCTGCCACACTTGGTAGGTTGCCGGACTTTAAACAATCTGCGGAGGCTGTTTTTATTCCTCAGTGGGGATCCTATGTTCTCCGTTTTCAGTCTTTTTTGGGGGCGGCTCGGGATCTAGCCAAGGACCTCATAAACACAAGGCCGGCTCTCCACCACTGAGCTAAGTCTGCAAGGCTTCGGTCTGTTTCTAATCCCTTTTCAGACTACTCTCTTGAAGGAAAATATGGTCTTCATTCTTTCCCACTGAGATGTAAATTTTGCTGTGTGTGTGTGTGGGGGGGTGCTGTTGTGGGAAAAGAATCACATTTTGAGAAGGAATATATTACAGAGCATTAGCATGTGCTAAGTCCTAAGTGGATTCGCGGAGCATGTTCAGTAATCTGCTTACGGTTCTGTTTACTGCGGACTTGCCTTCTCGGCTGTTCCTTGAGCACTGTGGATTGTGTGCTGATCCCTGTGTTAAAGTCCAGCTCAAATTCCACCCACCCCCTTCTCCCTAAAGCACTGTCTCCGGACACCTTGCCCTGATGTCATCTCCAGGTTCCTAAAGACCAACTTGTCTGATAGCTTTCCTCAGTATTTATGCTCTCTCCCACTCAGCAAGGGGGCTCCTCTGTTGAGATGCATTCATTAGTCTCCTAGGTGAGTCAGTTAGCCCCCCTGGACACCAATTGTTTCTTTTTCCTCAGGAACACTCCCCCTCCCACATAGTGCTAGAGAGCTGACCTACAGTAGTATTTGATTCATGTGTGTGTAGCAGCTACTGGGAGATCAAATCCAGGGGTGCTCTACCACTGAACTACATCTCCAGCCTTATTTATTTATGTATTTTGGTACTGGAGGCTGAACCCAGGGGCATTCTACCTCTGAGCTATACCCCCAACCCTATATTATATTTTTATTTCAAGACAGGGTCTCACTAAATTGCTGAGGGTCTCACTAAATTGCTGAGACTGGCCCCGAACCCGCACTCCTGTCTCAAGTACTGGGATTATTTTTTATTTTGAGACAGGGTCTGGCTTAGTTGCCCAGCCTGGCCTGGAAACTGCCACCCTCCTGAGTCGCTGGGATTATAGGTGGTCCATCTGTGACATGGCTTTTGAGCTATCCCTCTGTGACCTGTTTCTCCAAAGTGAGTCCTGCCCACATTCTGCCTTCGGTGAGGTTCTGGAAGCTGAACCCAGGTCCACTGGATTAGGACAGTCGCCTTCCCTTTGTGCACGGTATACTGTATACTTGTCTGCCACTTAAGAGCAGTGCTGGCGTGATGTGTATTGCTGTTGGCTTGTGCTGAACTTGCAGCCGGCCAGAGTCCCTTGATCTTTTCCACAAGCGCTGCACTCGTGCCAGAAGCAATCATCTTACACGCGTGCAGCGAGTCTCTCAACTCCATCCTCGCCCTGGCACACTTCGTCCTGTGAGTCTCAGCCCTTGAGTCCTTCTGACAGAGAATCTCTTGATTTGGGGGTTGTTCTCCAAAATAGTGAGGAAAGGAGTGAATAGTAAGGAAAATGATCCTGGGGGAGGGGGGATTTAAGGTTTGAAAAAAATCTTAATACCTTGTTTTCAAATGATGTCTCTGCTCACGCTGCCTTGTCGAGAAAGCCCCAGAAGCGTTCAGAACCTGTGCTTTAAGTGCGCACGCATCTTCTCTGGCATGTGTGTGCACACGTGTCAGTTGCTACACCTCTGCACCACCGGTCAGACCACAGTGCCTCCCCGCCATGACCACCCGCCCGACCTGTGCTCCGCCAGGGTTCTGCCTGCAGCTATGGTCTGCCTGTGCCATCTCTGCCATCAGAACCTGCCGTCCTTCTCCTTGACGCCTTTCCTGAACTTTGTATAGGAATTATTTTCTTCCCTTTCTTTGAATTCTCAAAGCGTTGTCTCAAATCTTAGTCCTTGCTGTAATCTGCTTTATGGGAGCTCGTGTGGTGTCCTGGTGGGGAGCAGGGACTGTGGAAAGCCCGCATGCGGATCCTCACTGCACCCCACCCCCACCCACAGTATGCTCATGGGCCTGAAATATGGTCCCTAGGTTATGGACTGGGATTGCAGGTTGAGTGTCTCTATCTGAAAATCCAAAATCTGAAATGATCCAAACTCCATAAGCTTTTGAGCACCGATATGACAGCAGGGTGGAAATTCCACACCTGACCTCATGTGACCAGTCCCAGTCAAAATGCAGGTACGCTCAGCCAGGGGGCATGGTGGCACATCCCTGTAATCCCAGTACATGAGGATCACAGGTCTGAGGACAGCCTAAGCAACTTAGCAAGACTCTCAGTAACCTAGCAAGACCCTGTTTCAAAACAAAAAAATAACAAGGGCTGAAGGTATAGCTCAGAGGTAGAATGCCCCTGGGTTCAATCTCCAGTGTCTGTCTGTCTGTCTGTCTGTCTGTCTCTCTCTCTCTCTCTCTCTCTCTCTCTCTCACACACACACACACACACACAAAATGCAGGTATGCTAAAAATATTGTATAAAATTACCCTCAGGCGATGTGTTTATGATATATATGAAACATAAACAAATTTGGTGTTTAGACCTGGGTCCCATCCCCAAGATTTCTTATTATGTATATGCAAATATTCCAAAATCCTAAAAAGAAAATAAAATCCAAAGTACTTCTGGTCCCAAGCATTTCAGATAAGGGATGATTAAATCCGTATTAACATTGTAATTAAAAGACGTCATTGCTCAAAGCCTCATTTTAACTTACATGCCCATCGTCTCATGCTAATTTTCAGTTTGCTTTGTGCAACATGATGGAAAATTGTAAAACGTTTTTTTTTTTCCTTTTATAAAGTATAATCGTTATTCCCCTGAAAACACATCATCGTCGCTCATGTGTTTAACTTTTGACATCTATCATGGAGATTAGTTGTATTTAGCTTATTGGCTGAGTTAGGCCTCAGTATTTTTTTTTTTTTTTGCGGTACCAGGGATTGAACCCAGGGGTATTCTACCTCTGAGCTATACCCACAGCCCTATTTTTTATTCTTTCTTTTGAAACAGGGTCTCACTAAGTTGCGGAGGGCCTCACTAAGTAGCTGAGGCTGGCGGCGAACCTGGATCCTCCGGTCTCAGCCTCCCAAGTACTGGGATTACAAGCATTTGCCACCACGCCGGCTGGCCTCAGTATTTTTTGAGGACCTACCAAGAATCTTATCTTGGGCTGAGTAGTTATAGAGATGTTAGAAAGGATGAGGTAAAATTTCTGTACTCACAAGCTTATTTGGAAATATAACACACAGTAAATAAAGTAATAATATAAGACATAAAGAAGTCCTATACTTTGTTAATTACTAATGTGGAAAACTGAATTTGATAAAAACCTAAACAGTATAGTTTTTAATTGCTGCCAACCTTATTTCAATCCTTTTCCCCAACTGTCACTTCTAAAGACTACAGGATACAACCTCAAAGCCATCACCAATTATATATTTGTATAGAGTGTTTCTTCTTTGAAAATCTGCTTCATATTATGTAGTGGACATAAGTATACCCAAGGAAGAGTAGAATTCTAATAGCTAACCTGTTATATCACTTAGTTCTGATGATAACCTTGCTTCATCCCATCTTAACACAGAGCGATGTTGGTTGTCAGAGTGGTGCGTAGGTAATTCCATCAATAAGTGGTACATCTGTGATTCACATCAGTCCAACTGCAAAGCCCTCTCATCAAACCTCGATAATACCTTGCTCCCACTCATTCCTATCCAGCTGCTTATCTCTTTGTGGGATCTGTGATTAAATCAGTATGGGTGAATTTTAGCATGTTTTATTGGAGTAGGGGACAGAGATGAGTTTGAAAAGATAAGCTAAGAGCAGTTGTGAAGGAAGTTTTATATAAACTAATAAGTTTGGAACATCCTCCCAACTCTTGGGACGCCTCCTCAAGTGATTGTTAATACTAGAAAGGCATGCTAAAATTTCTGTTTTAACAACATAATTCTTGCAAGTATGTGTGAAAGGTATTAAAATGTTAGAAGATAAGAATTGGAAGACTATCTACCTGGTGCAGTATCATGAACTGGGACTTTGTGTGTCCAAAACAACAAAAAAATATGAACTTGAGAGGCATATTTGAGGAAGACTCACCTCGATTTGTAGACCTGTCCAATATATAGAGCAAAGAAAAGAGTAAAAATGGTGGGGTGTAAATAATTCCATTCCTGAGATTAGAAAGAGGAGCCTTGACCGTTGGGAGGGGAGTAAGTTCCGGACAAGGTGAATTCCATGTAAGGCACATGCGGAAAGCCATCTGACTTCCTGAAGAAAGAGAGCTTAGCCGGGCGTGGTGGCGCATGCTTGTAATCCCAGTACTTGGGAGGCTGAGACAGGAGGATCGCAGGTTCGCAGCCAGCCTCAGCTACTGAGACCCTCCCACCTAGTGTGACCCTGTTTCAAAATAAAGAATTAAAAATAGGGCTGGGGAAGTAGCTTGGATGTAGAATGCCCTGGGGTTCAATCCCCAGTACCCTAAAAAAAAAAAAAAAGAAACAGACCTCAAGTAGGATCTGGCCAAGGACTTGAGACTCCTCAGCCTGGAACGGATAAGGTCATGGGAGGGGATGGGGCTGCAGTAAATGAAAAAATACTGAAAGAGGAAGAAGAAAAAAGAAAGAAACAAGAAAGCCCCCAATTTCAAAGCTGTGACACTCCTTAGCATCATTCTGTCCTGGTGGCTGCACCAGGGATTCCTGCTGGTGTCGGTATTTTCCAAGCATCGACATGATTACTACCGTCCTTTAGGGCGGTTCTTTTACATAGCAGCTAAGCCATCAGCACTTGGTCCTCACTGGCATCACGGCAGAAGACTGACTCCAAACTTGGGAGGGGCTTGCCCTTTACCAGTTGACTAAGAGTTGGTAGAGTCTGCAGCTAGGTATCATTCATTCATAAACCACTTGTTTGATTAGATGTCTCAGCTTTTATGATTCCTTGTCTTAAAGTTGGTGTGTTCCATTTCTAGTTTGAAATTAGAGTGGTGATGAAATTCACGTGAAATGACTGACGATCCCTTATCGAGCTCCGGGGTTCTTGTGAAGAGTGTTGGAAAGTGGGCCAGCCCCTTCCTGTGTCTTAAAAACCTATGAGCTCCTTGATTCCATGGTGGTTTCCCCTTTCACGAATGAGCAGAAGAAATTGTTCGTATTGTCAATTCATAATCAGCTTTTTGGCAATAGTCTTTGCATGAAAAGCAAAAACACTGCAAGTAATCTGTGGGAAAATATCCAAGACATAGCGGGTCCTGGCTCTGGGTTCCAACTGCCTGAGTTTGAATCTTAGCTTTTCCTCTTAAATAGCAATGTGTTCTCAGGCCAGTGTCAAACTCTCTTTAAACCTTCATTTCCTTATCTGTAAAAGAAATGATAACAGTACCTAGAGGACTTTCCATGGACCTGTTGAATATGTTCAGCAGGTATATTACCCAATGTGGGGCCCTGGGGAGTGTTGTTTATAATTCCTGAACACGCATCCATTTTGATTAGAATCTATTCTGCTTTTTTATTCTGCTTTCAACAACTATGTGAGTGCTGCCCTCTCTGGAAGTGTTTTTTTAATGTGACTTTTCTGAATATACTACAGTTCCAAGCTAGATGGTAATCTGACTAATAGATTTTCTGTTACTAGAGGATATCGGACTATCATGGGAGTTTATTTAGATGGATCAGGGAGACACTCAGTTGTCAGGGTATCCTCCTCTCTTACCAAATCACACACCTGTGAGCAAGTGCTGGCCTAACTCTGCAGCTGAAGCACAGGTCAGAGCATCAGAAGTGATCTGCACCTGTTCTCCTATGTTCACTTCCTTTGTTTCCAGACCAGGTTGGAAAGAATGCTTGCCTGAGTGTTGCAGACGTGCATGCCTATAATCCCAGTATGAGGAGGGCTGAGAAAGGAGGATTGCAAGTTCGAGGCCAGCCTCTGCAATTTAACGAGACTGTTTCAAAATAAATAAAAAGATCTGGGGATGTAGCTCAGTGGTAAAATGCCCCTGGGTTACACACACACACACACACACACACACACACACACACACACACACATTTCCTATGCTTTCCATGACAGAATCATGCAGGCATGAGAGCCCAAGGCCCTTTTGTAGGATGTTATAAATATCAAGTTTCATTTGATCCAGGTGTTGTTGAAGGTGTGCTGCACTGCATGTAAAAGCAATCCTGCATCGTGTGACCTGGGACATTTCCCCAACCTGCAGTCTTAAGATAGGTACTAAGGGTCTGAACAGTAAGCAGCGGTGTCCCCCTTGGCCTGCTGGTTAGGGTTGTTGAATTTACATAATAGAAAAATGAATGATAGTTGCTGGCAACATAGACACTTTGAGGCACTGCATATGCTGATGACATTTTTGTGGGTAGAACGGGGTAGCAGGAGGTTGATCATGCTACTTAGTTTCCACGTGCTGAATATAAGACCACGTTCATATTCCAGGCTCTCCATTTGGTTTTCCTCAGAATTCTTCAACACTTCAGTATCTGACTCCCAAGTACAGGTACGCTAGGACCTCCTAAATCGCCTTTTTATGAACACCGCCTCCCTGGTTCCAGGGCAGAGCTCAGTTTTAATTGTTTGCTAGTCTTACGGACCATAGAAATGTCTGTCTGTGCTTGTATAGCATTTTAAACATCTTCCTCATTGTTAGGAAAGATCGGTTAGGCAATGGTGGTAATCCATTTGTCAAGATTTGCAGGGGCCTCTGCCACTCTTTATTGCTTCGAAATTACTCTGACCTACGTGTGTCTTTCTAACAAAGTTCTGGCAGAAATCCAGCCACCCAGCTATGAAAGTAAATAGAACTTCAAAGGCCACGGACATTGAACCTCAGGGTCCTTGGCCATAAGAGAGATCCTTATGAATTGGAATGGATCGGGAAACTCCAAAGCCAACATAAGGCTGCATTGGAAAGGAGAGGCAAGCAGACGGGGCCACACCCTTTCTGAGCTGCAGAGCAGGCGGCCAGGCTGCGTGTGCATGGCTGTATTTCACGTCTTGCCTCTCAGGCAGGGCCCAGGCGCTCAATAGGTCCACGTGCTTCAAGGCAGGGCTGCCCCTTGTTGAGCCTGGCCACTCCAGCTCTGAATCAGAACTCAGGTGAGATCAGCCACAAGGACCGATGTCTGGCCACAATCAGAAAGTCCTGTGCAGAAGCCAGACCACTAGGCTGCTGCCTCCGGATAGAATTTGACCTTAACCGAACATTCACTTTTAATACTTCAGCGGTGGAGACTGAGCAAAATCAATCAGTCTTGTAATGCACATGAATTTCACAGTCACAGAATGTCATTTTCTTTATTTCTTGTAATAAAATTTATATTCTGATTCTGAGCCCCCATTTTGGACAGATTGCAGAAAAAATTAATCTAGTCACAGCCAAAAGCCAGTGAGCTCAATCCAATTTAGCACTTTCCGAGTTGCTTCTGGGTAAAACTCAGGAATATTAGCAATTTTCCTGCTTCTATCCCTCCTTTCCCTTCCGCTATTATTGCTCGAAGCCATTGCTTCTGCCAGGCAACCAGGAGAACCCTCTGGACTCTCGATGACCTCACTGAGTCCTGACCCAGTGGACCTGGATGTGGTGCCCCAGGATGGAAATGTGGGTCTGTGGCCAGGGGCGTGGCTCCGTTCTGAGCTGAGCCTCCAGCCCTCTGATTTCTGGCGGACACTGTGCATCCCACAGCCCCAACCATCCAGATCCTTATCTGCAGCCAGATGTGTCTGACTCTGAGCATCCATCAGTCTGGGCTCTGTCTCTTTCGCTCAGTTAAAATCAGCACCCCCTTAGGCAGGCAGGCAATTCCTGACCCCGCCCCCAGGCTTAGCTCAGGCTGCCATCCCCTCCTGTTCTTCTTGAACTTTGACAGGGGTGTGTCTCTGAGGCTGCGCCCCTTCATGAGAGAATGGAGGGGCAGGTAACAGGTGTCATCCCCATGCTCCCAAATTTCATGGGGAAACACCTGTGCAGACCCCCAACTCCCACTGAGTGCTTGGTAGCTTTTTTCTGGGGGTAAAACGCTGAGAATGGGGCCTCTAATTGCTTAGAGTGATTGTTTTCCTCTCCAGATTTCCCTGTCTCCTCAGATTGGAGTGGGGGTGGTGTCAAAATTTGTTTTGAACCAGGCGTGGTGGCGCACGCTTGTAATCCCAGTACTTGGGAGGCTGAGACAGGAGGATCGCAGGTTCGCGGCCAGCCTCAGCTACTTAGTGAGGCCCTCTGCAACTTAGTGAGACCCTATTTCAAAATAAAGAATAAAAAATAGGGCTCGGGGTATAACTCGGAAGTAAAATACCCGTGGGTTCAATTCCCAGTACCACAAAAAAAAAAAAAGAAAAAGAAAAAGAGAAAGGTTTGCTAAGTAAAATACTTGGGCAAAACAAAATTTCCAAAATATTTTAAGGATTCAGATATCTCTTTAATGATCCCCTACAATGTGTCAGAGAAGATAGATATATAAAGATGAATAAGGATGGGCGTGTTGGCGCACACTTGTAATCCCAGTACTTGGGAAGCTGAGACAGGAGGATCGTAGGTTTGTGGCCAGCCTCAGCTACTTAGTAAGGCCATCCACACCTTAGTGCGACCCTGTTTCAAAATAAAGAATAAAAAATAGGGTGGGGGTAGTTCGGAGGTAGAGTACCCCTGGGTTCAATCCCCAGTTCTGTCAAAAAAATTGTTATTTGTTTTGCCAGTTCATATCCCTTTACAAACTATTTTTGTCTCTCATTTGAACTAGAGCCAAGACTTTGCTGTCTTTTGTTTTTGTTTTTTTTTTTTCCTGACAATTCTCCCTTGGGTGAGTGGTGAACTGGTCATCTCCTATCGCTAAGAATATGTGTTGAGGGACGGAGGATGTAGCGCAGGGTCACATCCGTCCACAGCCTATCCTGTCATCCTGCCGCAGAGCCTCCAGGTCGGACTCATCAGTCACCGTCTGCAGTGCTCTCTCACCCTTCCTTGGAAGCCCGACCATTTTAGGAGCTCTCTCCTCCTGAAGGGCTCAGCCTCTGTTGCTGAAGAACAGGGCGCCTTCCTCTTGGGGTGAGAGCACACTGGTTTTTAGGGTGAAAGAGGGTTCACTGTTCATTGACATACTGGAGATCTGCATGTTTTCCTTTTTTATTGTTATTTTTCTTGAAACGTGGTCTAGCTATGTTGCCCAGGTTGGCCTCAAATTCCCAGGCTCCAGCGATCCTTCTGCCTCAGCCTCCCGAGTAGCTGTATCTACAGGAGTGCCACCATGCCAAACTTTCGTTTTCAAATGTTTTCCAAAGAACGTTGATTAGAGCATTAACAAGGGGCCCCTTGGAAAAGGTATGTGTATGCTGGTGGGCTCTCCGAACATGTGGGTTCCTCATCCTGAATTAAAAATATTCAGAAAAAGAAAACCGCATCTGTGTTGAATATGCATAGACCTTTTTTCTTGTCATTTTCCCCTAAACAATATAGTCTATCAACTATTTACATAGCATTTACATGTATTAGGTATTACAAGCAATCCAGAGATGACTTAAGTACATGGAAGGTTCTATGCAAATACTGTGCCATTTAGTATAGGGGACATGAGCACCCCAAAGTTTAGGTATCCACAGGGGGTCCTGGACCCAACCCCACTGTGGCTACGAAGGATACTTGCATGCGTGCACGCGCCATCATCACGGTGCTAAGGATAAGTAGCGTTTATATATAACAAATATAATTATGTATTTATATGTAATGTGTTTATATGGATTAATTATAAATAATGCATTTATATACCTTACATGTAACTATATATGTATATGTAACGTGTGTATAGACATATTTCTCTGACAGACTTCTGGTTGGATTTGTTTAGGAGCTATTTAGTCACGATGCTTACTGTTTAGTGTTTTCCTTGGGTCTGCTTTCTTCCTCAAATCTTGGGAATCCATCAGTGATATTACATCATCTAAATTCTAAAAAGGAGTTAAGAGGGTTTCAGGCAAAGTGCTGGAAACCAAAGTCAGAGAGTCTTGGCCCTAACCTACCAGTCCGGTTTCTCCACAAGATCCGGCAGGGGCCGCTGTTCCTCACTTCCGGCGCTGGGATTCTAATGGCTTCCCTGCTTCCCTATGCCCCTTGCCTAAGGCCCGCAGCTTGTTGCTTTTGATCTCCAAAGCTGGCCCTACTTACCAAGCCCCTTGAGGTTCTTTACTTCCTAAAGACTGCCTGCAGAAATGAACACCGCCTCACTGCAGTCTTTTCTCTTGGCCCTCTTAGACAAGTCCAAACTTTTTCTGTTTTAAGGGTATTGACTTTTAACCCCAGGAAATAATGAATTGCTAAATGAGCCCAGTGTCCCTGTGTTGGACAGCTCCCTTGGCCCTCCAGCGCTCTCAGCTCTGCTCTGGGCTCTGAATGGGCTCCTCCTCATCTGCAAGGCTCCCTTGTCCCCTGGTCTGGCCAATGGGAGGCACAGGAGGAGAGCGGAAGGTGGCAAGACAGTGACACGGGGGTGTTTGTTCTCCGTCCTCCTCCTCCTAGGAAGGGCCTGTGTTCCTCTACCCACGACAGCCAAGACCACAGCTCTTTCCAAGACCCCGGACGACCGCTCCTGTTCCAGCTCGGAAGGTCTTTGATTCTGGCAACCACTCCCTCCCTCTGGCCTTCTGGACTAGCGCGGGTGTTGCCGCGTCCTCCCAGTTGCCAACCGTAAGGTCCTTAATTTTGGCTTCCCCTCATGCTGGTCGCATTTGGAAAATAGGCAGAGAGCCTCCTATCAAAGTCTCCTGACTTCCTCTGCTTGAAGTGTGCCATCTGCTTCCTCCCAGGCTCCCAATCTAGTCTATGCAGTTGGAGATGCTTACAGCACAGGCCCCTCTCTGGCCACCTTGCCACCTACGGTGTGTCTCAACTGTAGACCAGCCAGTGGTCCTCGTCACCCCCGGGAGCTTTGTTAGAAGTACAGAATCTCAGGTTGTACCCCAGACTTCTTGAATCAGAGCCTGCATTTGAACAAGATTTCCAGGCAGTTTCTCTGCACCTAAAAGATAAAGCAGCATGGCTTTAGAGTTCAGCTCCCTTCTTACGGAGGAGGTAGCCAGGAGTCTTGCTGGGTTTCAACTTTCTATTCTGGATGCAGTCTATTTCATTTCTGGGAAAGTGTACAACTTCTCTCGCTCTCCTGCCCCGTCTCCATCCTCTTCCATACCCCCACCCTGGTCACGTTCTGCTTCCCTCTTTCTTTATTTGTCTATTGCATAAACTTACTGAATCCATTCTAAACTTCAGGCATTGTGGTGTTAGAAATACATGAGAATCAAGCAACACAACCCTGCCTTCAGCTCTTCTTAGTGAAGGAATGAAGGCCTGTGCATAATCAGTTTCAGTAGAGTAGGAAGTGCCCACTGTATCGAGATAGGAACAAAATTATATACAGCCAAAGGCAAAGTTATCCAAATTAAAATTTCTTTGGTTGTTAATGTGAGGAAGCCCCTCTGTAATTTTTTTTTTTTTTGGTGTGTGTGGTACTGGGGATTCTACCTCTGAGCTACACCCCGAGCCCTATCTTAGTTTTATTTTGAAATAGGGTCCCATTAAGTTGCTGAGGGCGTTGCTAAGTGGCCAAAGCTGGCCTCAAACTTGTGATCCTCCTGTCTCAGTCTCCCAAGTACTGGGATTACAAGTGTGCGTCACCACACCCAGCTCCTCTGTAAAATCTTTGAAAAAATATTGTGCTTTCTAATTTTAGTCACATTTGAAAATCTTGAGTAATGACATCTGATTTGGTTTGGGTTATGGTTTGGGTCTTCAATGTCTCCCTAAAGTGCATGTGTTGAAGGCTTGGTTCCTAGCTGATGCAGCTGCTAGAGGACGGTGGAACCTTGACAAAGGGACTGAGTTGGAGGAAGTAGGGCAGTGGGGTGTGTCCTTGAAGGGCACGCTGGGACTCCGCCACCTCCTCTTGCTTCCCCAGCAATGCTCCCACCATGGTGCTCTGCCTCACCACAGGCCCAAAATGAGGGGACCGAACAACCATGGATGA
The DNA here is from genome assembly GCA_004027185.1 of Glis glis. Classification (NCBI taxonomy): domain Eukaryota; kingdom Metazoa; phylum Chordata; class Mammalia; order Rodentia; family Gliridae; genus Glis; species Glis glis. The sequence continues at coordinate 19,519 of PVJS01009109.1, forward strand.
AATCTCTGAAAACATGAGAGCTAAAATAAATCTTTCCTCCTTATAAGTTGGAGAATCTCAGGTATTTTGTCACAGCAATGGAAAGCTGACTAGCACAAATGCCCTGTCCTCAAAGTTCATTCTAACGTCACATTTCACAAATAGCAGCGTCTCTCCCAGGAATATTTAGCAGTCAGTGGAGTCACAGTTGTTTGTATAAAGGTAGCTGCTGAGCAGCAAATTCTTGTAGGCAACTAGAGCTTAAAGGAATGAAGGGATCCAGGCGTAATCCCAGTACTTGGGAGGTTGAGACAAGAGGATCGCAGGTTCGAGGACAGCCTCAGCAACTTAGTGAGGCTCTCAGCAACCTAGCGAGATCCTGTTTCAAAATAAAAAATAAAAAGGGCTGAGGTGTAGCTCAGAGGTACAGTGCCCCTGGGTTCAATACCCACTACCTCAAAAGAAAAAAAAAGGAGGAAGAGGAGGAGGTGAAGGAGGAGGAGGAGAAGGAGGAGGAGGAGGAGGAGGAGGAGGAGGAGGAGGAGGAGGAACAATTAGGAGGTTGATTTTTTTTCCCCAGAAGGAAATCCTATAAGCAACACCCCCATTCAAGTTCCTGCATAATTCACATAAATGAATAACACAGATTTCAAATTACCCAAGCAGAAATGGCGGAACACTACTCCATATGATTAGACATTTAGAGAGAAACATCGGTGTAGAACTATGACTGTTGATTAAGCCACGCGTGCATTCATTCACTCAGTCGAGAGGACCAGATGTGCCACTCATAACTTAACTCTTTCCCTGCCTATCCTGGCAGTAGAACTGAGAGAAAGATCTCTGCCTCATTCTGTACTCTTGAACTTCCTCTCTCCCATCAGCTCTCCCTTCCTTGGCCTGAGGGCCCCTTGCACCAGCACGAGTTGCTTCCTCTCAGTTTCCTCTGTTTATAAGCTGCTGGGACTTAGATTAACTTCTGTGCATACTGCAGGAGTTGATGTCCTCATGGTTCAGCTATTCTTAGACCCCTGTTATATTGCAGTCCTTACTGTACAGAAAATGGCTAAGCCACAGCCGGTTCTAAGGATTCCAAAGAAGTGGTGGGAGTTGAGACACCGAGAGAGGGTCGTGCTCTGCCCATTACATCCGAACGAGCTTCCATGTAACTGGGAGCACTAGACAGAGATGGACATTTGCAGATTTTACTTAGTCTTCCAGTGATTAAATACTGCCAGACAGGAGTTCAGAAAATCAATTTCATTGGTCACTATCAGCATTTGAAAAAGAGCATACAAAAGGAAATATGTCAGAGTACACCCTGCGTAAGGACACGAGTTCATGAGTGTGTGTGTGTGGGGGGGTACTGGGGATTGAACCCAGGGGTATTCTACCATCGAGCTACACCCCAGCCCGATTTTGAAACAAGGTCTTGTTAAGTTACCGTGCTGTCCTTGAACCTGCAATCCTTCTGTCTCAGCCTGCCAATACTGGGATAACAGGCGTGCCCAGCTCCATTTCCTCTTTTATTTGAGTAGTTTTGCTTCTCTCAGCACATTCTGGTTCATTCAGCCTTGTGTCTAGTCAGAAACAACTGCCTACCTTCCGTCTGTCCTGGTCTTAGGGCAGCAGCTTCTTGGTTTTCTCTCTACAGCTTTCAGCTGCACACCTTGATTCGGTGTTTCTTCATTTATTTGTTGGTTTGTTTATTTGCAGTACTGGGGATTGAACCCAGGGGCATTCTACTTCTGAGCTACACCCTCAATCCTATTTTTTTATTCTTTATTTTGAAATAGGGTCTCGTTAAGTTGCAGAGGAACTCACTAAGTAGCTGAGGCTAGCCCCGAACCTGTGATCCTCCTGTCTCAGCCTTCCATGTACTACCATGTACTACCAACACTTTCTGAGCGCCTGTAGCTTGCTGGGCTTCGCTTCAGGGGTTTGGGCTACAGAGAGGACTGCGACAGTAAGAGGCGTTTATCCGGGACACAGTATACGTGGCCCCTAAGGCTGTCAGCAGAGGCTTCACAGAAGGCCTGTCACTTGAATCCGGTCTCAAGGGATAAGTATGTTACTTGTCCTGGCAGCACAGCACAAAAGGACATGGTTGTCAAAGAAAACAACCTTGTGAAAAATGCCACAGTGCGTGGCTTGTTGACGCTGAGCTGGGAAGGCGTGTCTGTGCGTGAGGAATTGCAAGGGCTGCGGCTGAAAACAGACCCAGGTGTGGGGCCCCCGATGACCTGCTCCTGCCTGCCCCTTGGCCTTTGCAGACCCCGTGGACAGCTGTGCGTGGCAGCCTCCAGGCGGGTGTGAAGGGGGAGCCACAGGAAGCAAGGAAGGGGCTCAAGAGGCTGTTGCAACAGGTGCCAAACTATGGTGTGGAGCCATTCGCAGGGCTTAGAAAAGTCTTGTGCAATTACTCACAAGAAGAGTGTGATCACTGTGAAAATAGGAAAGCAGAAAAAATATGAAGAGGAAGATACAAAGAATCTATAATCCTTTTATCAAAGATTATCCCTGATAAAAATTCCCCACACTCATTTTCCCCTGCTTATTTTATATACCTAGGAAAGAAAATTTTAGATCCCCTTTTTGTTTTTTGGTGGTGGTACTGGGGATTGAACCCAAGGGCATTCTACCTCTGAGCTACACCCCCAGAGCTTTTTATTTTTTATTTTGAAACAGGATCTCACTACATTGCTGAGGCTGACCTCGAACCCGCAATCCTCCTGTCTCAGGCTTGCAACTACTAGGATTTTAGGTGTGTGCTACTGCGCCCAACTAGATCCTGATTTTTTCATTACAATGAAAAACATTTCCTATTATAATAAAGATGTTCATTAGCATAAGTTTAATGACTTCAAAATCACTTTTGTATGGATGTGCATAAAAACATCCTTTCCTTACTTGTTTCTAAGTTTTCATAAATAACCTTATATTTAACTTTTTTGTGCACAGAGTCATCTAAAATTATTTTGTGGGCTGGATACCTTACATAGAATTAGTGAGTTAAATAATACTTAAAGCCAGGTATAGTAGTGCACACATGTAATCCCAGTACTTCAGAGGCTGAAACAGGAGGATCGAAGGTTCAAAGCCAGCATCATCAACTTAGCAAGGCTTTTAGCAACTTAGGGAAACCCTGTTTCCAAGTAAAAAGTAAAAGCAGTCTGGCTGTGTAGCTAGGAGGTAGAATGCCCCTGGTTTCAATCCCAAGCCCCATACATAATAATAATACTGATAATGATACAATAATAATACTGATAATAATAATAATGATGATGATGATAATAACAACCACCTTAAGATTTTAGGCTGCTATATTGCTTTTCAGTTAAAGCACAAAACTTGTGCTTTAGGTGTTAGAAATATTTAAGATATAGGATGATTTTATTGGATTTGGTGAACATGTGCTTTGGGACAATGAAAAATGATAAATTAGTCTAAAAAGATTCCAGTTTTTAAATGCAGAAGCCCTGGTAAACTGCATTATCACAAACCAAGAAAAACAGAACCTGGGGAGAGTGGATTTTGCATAGAAGATAGCAAGTCCTATTTTGGACTTGCCATGTTTGAAATGCCACACTGGTAGAAAATCCAAGAAGTATGTAGTAGGCGAGTGGAAATGTGCTGTGGAATCAACAAAAGGGCTGGGAGACTCAAGGCTCAGATTCGAGAACAATTTGGCAAGTAGGTGCTGGTCAAAGTCACAGAAGTCAGTGGGTGAGGTAGTCAGGAAGAAGAGAGAGGTAGGGGATGGAACCGAGAAACACGGCTGCTTTTCCGGGTTGAGTGCAGGCAGAGCTGGGAAATAGACTGGAGCAATGGAGAAAGCCAGGAAAGAGCGTGGTGAGAGATTTTTCAGAAAAGAAAGAATAATCGACAGCCCTGATTCTCAGCCCCGGCAGATATGTTGTCCTCTTTTACCATTCTGATAGGGAATTTGTAGATTATGTAATCTCCCTGGGCATGTAATTTAAAATACCAGTTTAATGCCACAACTATAATATGAAGGGAAAAAAATCAAAGGAAAGTATATTTTATGTAATAAGTATTTCAACAGGTAAACATTGGGACATGACTAAACTAGGTGATGCATTGAAAGATTCAGATGGAGCCAGCCGCGGTGGCACACACCTATGATTCCAATAGTTGGGAAGCTAAGACAGGAGGATCGCAGGGTTGAGTCCAGCCTCAACAACTTAGTGAGGTCCCTCAGCAACTTAGCAAGACCCTGTTTCAGAATAAAAAATAAAAAAGAACTGGGGGTGTAGCTTGGAGGTAGAATCCCTCCGCATTCAACCTCCAGTCCCCCTGCCCCCCAAGTCTGATGTGTGGAATTATAATGCATAGAGAGTGGCCAGTGGAGAGTGTTCTACATGAACTCTATTGCAAATAACCTGTATTTCCAGAATAGTGAATATTTGAACAAAACGATTTATGGTTTTCCTCCCACTCACACTATAGTTTGTTGCTAGGAAATTCTATGTATAAAAACAAACTTTGTATTTATATTTAAAACTGAATCAAGCTCTAGGTTCAGATAATTATAAACAGGTTTTTCACCTAGAGTGAATGTCGCAGCAGGGATTTGAAAGTTGTGTGTGACACGGGACCGTTCTTTCTCATGGAGGACTGTCCAGGGCGCTGTGGGACTCCTACACTCCTAGCCCTGCTAACTGAACGCTAGTCATGGCAACACGCAGAAAGCTCTCCCACAGCATTCCAGAACCCTCCCCACGGAGCAACACCACGCTGGGAGGAGCCCAGGTTCACCATGTCAAATGCTCCTCCTCAATTCTTTGTCTTCAGAATTCTGACGAAGCAAGAAATGGGGGAAATAACATCCTGGTGTAGTAATCACGGCCTTTGTGGAACTCTAGTTCTCCCCGCCCAGTGAGATGTGGACTTTTCCCACTGTGTCGACATAAACTGCTCCAATCTCTTCCTGCCTCTCGGAACCACAGGCTCGTAGGTTAACTCATTAGACTCAGGGTTGTCGGACTCCCCTGGCAATGGCTCTCTGTCCAGCCTGCCAGCCCACTTACAAATGAAATCCAGTCCCTCCCGAGCTGCCAGCCGGATGTTTCTATTGACCTGCCTCAAATTTGTGTTCTCAGCCTTCAACAGAACATCGTGAGGGCCCGGAAGGGAACACCGTTGCTATTCTGAGTCATTTGTGTGGCATTTTTACTGATCATATTGGGTGCAAAATTTTTCACATTTCTTCCCAAAGTCCAAGCTACTTGACCTTGGACAGATGTCTTGACATCTGGAGTTTCCATTTCTTCCCAATTAAAATACTTAGGAAACATGATCAATGAAAAACTCTAAAATGCTATACGTGTAAGGCCCATCATTGCTAGGACTCATGACTGAACACAGAAAAGCTGGGCGTGTAAGGGTAGGGAGGCCGACTGCTTGAAATAAGGAAGAAAGAGGAACATCACTCTTCGAGCATTTCTTTGAACTGTTGTTCTACGTATCCAGGCCGAGGAGCCTCTTCTTCTATATACCTCTATTTCATTTCATATTTATTTGCTCTCTTCTTCATTCTATCTGCCTGCAGCCAAACTGAATGGACAAATTTGGAATAGATGGAAGTAGACTAGAAGAAGAGCATTAAATTTAAAGCTTTAGAGGTTATGTTCTGAATGGGAGAGAACTAAAGAATTGCAATTGATTTCCAGGGAACTATGTGAATGCCTTTCCCCCACCCTCGCGCACCTGAGAAGCTACTACTGTGAACTGTGAGACGTTTCTTGGCAGTGACATTTAAAAGATGGCAGGCTACTCCCTGTTTGCTTTCATCAGGAAAGGGCAATTATTGGCTTCCAATATGCTAAGGATTTGATTTGTCATTCGTTCAAAGGGACCCATAAGGTTAAAGGTAATCAAGAAGGACATTAGAAAATTCACAATGGAATGGAAAATTTTACCCCTAAGCTTATTCCTTATTTTGGGATTGTCCCGAATTACTTGCCAAAGGCTCTGTTAGGTCGCTCACACAATGGGTACGAAGGGGAGGGATTATACTTTGCAAATTATTTATGATGATAAAAACCAATGGTTTATTTACTTCCAGTCAAAAAAAGTAAAAACACCAGATGACAAATATTGTGAAACTCTTTTTCCAGATAAAGACCAGCAATATTTCTCATTAAAAATGCATCTGGTGTATATTTCTAGACTTAAGGTGTGAAATACATAGAAAATTATTCTTAAAATTACTTCCATATTTGTTCTTGCATTCTACAGCATATCTCAATTAGAATGTTGAATACTACCCCCAACTCTTTTGATCCTCCCTTCAAAATCACTTTTGAAATAGTCTAGAAAGCTGGGCGTGGTGGCGCACGCTTGTAATCCCAGTGTTTGGGAGGCTGAGACAGGAAGATCGCAGGTTCATGGCCAGCCTCAGCTACTTAGTGAGGCTCTCCGCAACTTAGGGAGACCCTGTTTCAAAATAAAGTATAAAAAATAGGGTTGGGGATGTAGCTTGGAGGAAGAATGCCCTGGTTCAATCCCTAGTACTACCAAAAAAAAAAAAGTCTAGAAAGTTTTCTTTCCTTCATGATGTAGTAAGAAAATTGCAGTGGATTTTGATTTATGTTTTTATCTGACTTCAAAAACACCAGAGAAATTTTCACTTTCTGAACTGGCTCTGACCTTCAGCACATAAAAGGAAAACAAGGAAGCAGTCCCCACAATCCCTTGGTGTGTCCTTGCAGGACAGAGCTAAGCTCCAGTAATCTTGTTTTAGAGTACACTGCTTTCTGCAACTTGCGATTTAAAAAATTCCCACTGGTTTTCAGTTATTTTCTTTCTGGTAAATGCTTTAGATTTGCTTTAAGAATCTAAAGCCTTTTCCCCAGATCTTACTTTCTATTTCTTTAACAGAACTTGAACCTCTGAATTCTAAAATCACATGGTCAATTTAATTTTTCAATTGCAATTTTCCCACGAAGAAAGGCTAAACAGGATTAAATAGATCTTCTGGAGAAATCAATGGAGACACTGAGATTTTATTTTCACAGGTGGTCATTAGGGAATTTTTCTTTCTAAATCCAAGAGCGGATCTTAGAGCACTTCTGTTTCTAGGTGAGTCAACCTTTACACATAGGTAAACTCTAAGAGCACAGACTAAAACATGTTTCAATTGAGCTTCCCATCTTTCCTGGGATCCAGTGAAGAAGACAAGGACTGGTGTTCTTTCCAGAATGGAGAACCACATCTCAGCGCTCCAGGAGGCCCAGCTGTGCGGCAGGGGAGAGATGGGCGAATGTTCTAACAGCCAGGGCTCCTGGGTGATCTATTTTCCCAGGCTGGGCAAGAGAGAGGGTTTCTCTTGGTGTGTCCTAGGCAGGCACAGATCAGCCGACTGAGCCCTGCACCCATCTTTTTGTCTAGATCAGGGGCTGAGAATCTTCTCCTGTAAAAAGCCAGATTAAATATTTTCTGCTTTGCACGCCATTGAATCTCGGTCTCTCTGACCTACCTATTCAACTGTTGCCATTGGCGCGCAGATGCAACCATAGACTATACATAGCAAACGAAGTGACTCGGTGTCAATAAAGCTATCTCCAATAAACCCACAGCAGGCTTAATGTGTCACCGGTTGCAGCTTCTGACCCCTGCTCTAGATCATGCCCAGCCCGCATTCTTATTGGGCTAGCTGGGGCTAGGCTTTCATGTGAACAGCCTGGTTCCCATTCACAGAAAGAGTAACCAGAAGCCCAGAGTGCTGGCGCACACTTATAATCCCAGTACCTGGGAGGCTGAGACAGGAGGATCACAGCAGGTTTGAGGCCAGCCTCAGCAACATAGCAAGGCCCTCAGCAATTTAGTGAGACCCTATTTCAAAGTAAAAATTAAATAGTTCTGGGGGTGTAGCTCAGAGGTAGAATGCCCCTGGGTTCAATCCCTAGTACCATACACACACACACACACACACACACACACACACACTCACACACACACGCACGCAAAAGGGAGGGGGCAGGACTTAGATCCCTTTGGCGCTTTTGGAGTTCTCTCTTTGACACTGGAAAAGAAAATATGGCTGCCAACTCAAGGATGCCTGCCTTCCATGTGCTTCAGAGCCAAGGTCCTCCTTCGCTTCAGAACGTTGTCTGAGGCCGGATTGGGCCTGGCCGTCATCTGGTGGACAGCGCACACAGCTTGAGGATCTGGGTTTCCGTGAGAGCTCCCGTGGCATCCCCCACCCCGTCTTCTCTTTCCTTGGCTCTCGGAGAGCAGCATAGCTTCCTTATCTTTTTGGAGCTGGTGTTGCCTGGAACAAATTGCTACAATGTGGAGGCCTAGGAGAGAAGGGAAACCAGAGAACAGCGATTAGATAATGTTTTTAAAAACAAGTTTATTTTTTTAAAAAAAATGAAACTTTAAAGGAAAAGAATTAAAGTTGCAAGGAGAAAGAAGATAGGTTTTATTTTATTTAATAAAATTCAAAATGTTTTAGAACATATACAAGGAAACTAATGATAACTTATTAAACCTATCAGATAATTTTTGAAATATGTTTCTTCAACACAACATTCCGTTTAAAAAACATTTCTATAAAAAACATTTCTGAAGCTGGGCGTGGTGGCGCACGCTTGTAATCCCAGTACTTTGGGAGGTGGAGACCGTAGGATCCGGGTTCGCGGCCAGCCTCAGCGCTCTCTCTCTCTCTCTCTACTTAGTGAGGCCCTCTGCAACTTCGTGACACCCGGTTTCAAAAATAAAGTATAAAAAATAGGGCCGGGGGCGTAGCGCGGAGGTAGAACACCCTTGCGTTCAATCCCTAGTACCGCAAAAACAAAAACAAAAACAAAACAAAAACATTTCTATATAGACCTACATTTCATTCACTTTTATGCATCTGCTATTTACTGGTATGAAGAATATTAATTCCATCATGCCAGGCCCCATGGCACGCTGACGAGTCTCTGGATAAATCTAATGTCATTTCTAATTTCGGGTCATTTAAAGTCAAAGGGTTAAGGTGAGTCCTATCTTCAGGTCACGGGGCTATAATAATAAGTGGCATTCTTTGGCAGATTGTTTTCATCTGGTAAGATCAAGGAAATATCTAGAGAAGGTGGTACTTACTTTGGCTCTTGGATTATTCAACATTTATTTGTTTTTCTCATAACAATGTTTACAGTTTTCTTCTTTGATAACTGGTCTGTTCAAGTTTTTAGCTCCTTTAAAAAATTTAACTGTTTTGTTATTGAGTTTTGAAAGTTCTTTATGTATTCTGAACAGTACTTCATTAGCTTTGTGATTTGCAAAAGTTTTCTTGTCATCTGTGGATTATCTTTTTAATCTTTGCATATTGTCTTGAGAAGAGCAGAAATTAAGTCTATTTTATGATTTTATTTTCTTTTGCAGTACTGGGGATTGAACCCAGAGGCACTCTACCTCCTAGCTATAGCGATTTTTTTTTTTTTTAAACAAGGCCTTACTAGGTTGCTGAGTGTCTTGCTACATTGCTGAAGCTATCTTCGAACCTGCGATCCTCCTGTCTGAGATCCTCCTGTCTCAGCCTCCCAGGTACTGGGATTACAGGCGTGTGCCACCATGCCCAGCTTATTTTATGAATGTTTTATTCTTTTTGTGACCCATCTTTGAAATATTTGCCTACCCCAAGGTCACAAAGATTTTGACTTTCTTCTATGTTTTCTTCCAGAAATTTTAAAAAGCCTAGCATCTACTTTTATTTCTATGATCCATTTTGAATTAGTTTCTGTATATAGTATGAGGTATGGATGGAAGGCTCGTCTTTTTGCATATGAATCTTGAATTGTGTCAGCGCCTCTCATTGGAACGATGATCGCGTTCCCAGTGAATTCCCTTTGCGCCTTTGTTTAAAATGAACGACGGCATACGTGTGGGTATCTTTGGACTCCATTCTGTCCTCTCCTGAGTCTGTTTGATGACAGTGCCACACGTCTTCACTCTTGTGCTTGATAATAAGTCTTGAGTGAAGGTTACACGAGTATTCTGACTTTCATCTTTTTCACAGTTGTTTTGACTATTCCAAGCGCTTCTTCACATTTACATGTGGATTTTTGAAAGCTTGCCAATATCTAGGATGAAAACCTGCTACTTGTTTTTTTTTTTTTTGGTTGCTGGGGATCAAAGGACCTCATGTATTCTAGACCACCACTCTACTGCCGAGCTCCACCCCCAGCCCATTTTATTGTATATTTAATTTAATTTTGTTATTTATTTTATTATTTTTATTATTTATTGTGTTATTTTATTTATTTTTACTTTTAAAATTATTTTATGACTTTATTTTATTTTATTTTACTTTATTTTATTCTGAGATAGGGTCTCACTAAGTTGCCCAGGCTGGCCTGGAACTTGCAACCCTTCTGCCTCTAGTAGCCGAGATTACAGGTGTGCACCACTGTTCCTGGCACTGCTAGAATTTTGATAGTGATGCACTGAATAGGTAGATGAATTAGAGGAGAACTGACATCTTAAAATATTGAATCATCCAATCCATGAACAAGTTATATCTTTCAATTATTTTAGGTTTTCTCTTAGCATTGTTTATAGTTTTCAGTATATAAGTCTTGGTCACCTTTTGTTAGTTTTTTTTTCTCCCAAGTTGTTAGCATTTTTTTTTTTTTTTTTTTGCGGTACCCGGGATTGAACCCAGGGGCGTTCTACCTCCGCGATACACCCCCGGCCCTATATTTTTATACTTTATTTTGAAACTGGGTCTCATGAAGTTGCAGAGGGCCTCACTAGGTAGAGAGAGAGAGAGAGAGAGAGAGAGAGAGAGAGACAGAGAGCTGAGGCTGGCTGCGAACCCGGATCCTCCAGTCTCTGCCTCCCAAGTATTGCGATTACAAGTGCACACCATGACACCCGCTTTGTTAGCATTTTTAATGGTATTGTTTTAAAAATTTGTTTTCTGATTGTTCACTTTTAGTATACAGAGTTTGGGCTTTTCCTTTTCTTTCCTTTTCTATTTTTTTTTTTTTTACTTGGGATTGAACCCAGGGTATTCTACCTCTGAGCTCCCTATTTTATTTTTTTATTTTGAAACAGGGTCTTGCCAAGTTGCTGAGGCTGGCCTTGAACCTGCAATCCTCCTGTCTCAGCCTCCTATGAACTGGGACTACAGGTGTGTGCCATCACTTCCAGCTACTTTTAGCATATAGAAATGACTGCTTTATTTGTATATTGATCTTATATCTTGTAGTCTTGCTAAGCTCACTTTTTAGTTTGAGTAGCTTGTTTCTATATTTTGTAAGATTTTCTATATAAATGACCATGATATCTGTATATGAAAATAGTTTACTTTTTTCCAATCTGGATGTTTTTTCTGTCTTTTTTTTTTCCAGTTGCACTGGCTAGACTCTTTTTTTTTTTTTGCTGCTTAATCTTTTATCTTTTTCTGTTTGAAAAAAAAGACACTTTATTTCCCTTTCATTTTTGAAAGATGTTTTCACTGGGTATATAATTCCAGGTTGATAGTTTAAGTCCTTAAAATGTTTTTCATTGTCTTTGGGATTGGTATCCTTTTCTTTGTTCCCCTGAACATATGTTTTTGTACTCTCCTCTGATTTTAAGATTCTTTTCTTTATCACTAGTCCAAACAACTATGTGATTATGAGGTGCCACAGTATAGTTTTTTTTTAATGTTCCTTATGCTTAGAGCTTATTGAGCTCCTTGAGCTATGATTTTTGGATTTTCATCAAATTTCAACCTTCGTTTGGGTGTTTTATAAACCTTCCATGTATTTCCTTAAGATGCCAGTGTTTCCTCTAGTTTCTTAGCACAGAGAATAGAGTTATAATGTCTGTCTTCGTGTCCTTTTCTATCAATTCTGTCATCCCTGCATCTGGAGGTCGGTTTGCATTGCTTGGGTTTTCTCCTTATATGGATTGTGTTCTCCTACTTCTTTGCATGCCTGGTAATTTTAAAATTGAAGTTCACAGAGTGAATTTCATCTTTTTAGGGTATTTTTATACTTCTCTAAGTATTTTTGAGCTTGTTTTGGCATTTCAAAACTGCTTGATACTTTTATAGCTTGCATTTAAAATTTGTTAGGTGGGACCAGAAGAGCATTTAGTCTAAGGAAAAGTTGTCCCCCCTCTAGTGGCACAGCTCTTCTGAGTACTACTCTATCCAAGGTTCAATAAGTCATGAGCTTTTCCACCCTGATTGGGGGGAACACAAACTATCCCAGCCACCTGCTACTACTGGGGACCTGTTATCTAATCATTCTGCTGGGTTTCCCTGGTCTCTGGTAGTTTTCGTAAGTGAACTTGCTGCAGGTGCTCAGCTGAAGACCTGAGGGGGAGCCTCTGAGGCTGTCCGGAGTCCCCGCTCCTGCTCATCCCTCCTCACCACTGCCCTGTTCTGTGAGCTCCAGGTTTTCTTTGCCTTGCAGCTCCATCTCCTCAACTCAGAGAGAGCGGCAGGCTCCCTGGCTTCCCTGTGCCTGCTCCCCGGCCTGGAATCTGGCCCTGGGCATTACGCTAGGGCCATTGTGGGACTCAGCTTGTTTATTTCCTTTTCCTGTCCATGAAGGATCCCTATTTCTAGTTTCCTGACATTCCATATCTGGAGAATCGTTTCATTCAGTGTGTGTGTGTGTGTGTGTGTGTGTGTGTGTGTGTGTCTTTATTTCAATCGGGAGATAAATCTAGTTCCTATCACTCCATTTTAGCTAGAAGTTGACATTTATTAGGCCACCTGACATCCTCCTGTTGGTCACAGAGGACTCTGATAATTTATTTTCTATGTTTTTTCTGTGCGCTTCTGCTTATGTTGTTTCTATTGATATGTCTTTAAGTTCATTGATCTTTTCTTCAACATCTAATCTGTTGGTTGTTCTACCCAGTGAATGTTTTACTTCACATATTGTATTTTTATGTATAGAAATGTCATCTTATATAATATTTATTTCTTCCTTATGTTCATATTGTGTAAGTCCTTAATTTTTTTTTCTTTTGTGGTACTAGGGTGCGAACTCAAGGACATTTTACCTCTGAGCTACACCCCCAACCTTATTTTTTTTAATTTTTTATGTGGAAACAGGGTCTCACTAAGTTGCTGAGGGCTTCACTAAGTTGCTGAGACTGACCTGGGACCTGCAATCCTCCTGTTTCAACCTCCCAAGTACTGAGATGATAGGCTTGTGCCACCATGCCTGGCTGAATTTTGAATATTTTTATTATAACCGTTCTAAGATTTTTTTTCTTGTTAATCCCATCATCTCTGTCTTTCCGTTGGCTGGTTTTTCTTGTGATTATGTTTCTCTTTTCTTTCTTCTTCATATATCTAGCTATTGTCATTGAATTGTGGAACTTGCAAACTTTAGGTGGTCGTATGCCATGTTTTGTTGTATTTCTTTTAAAAGTGTAGAGCTTTATTTTGGCAAACAGTTATGTGTGTGTGTGTGTGTGTGTGTGTGTGTGTGTGTGTGTGTTTAATGAAGTGGATGGGTACATTCTAGAGTAGCCTAAAGCAAATTTTGCCTTAGAGTAAGACATGAGACTCCTAAGGTTACCTACATCTCTTTCCTCTGGCTGGCTTGAAGTTTGTTACTCATCCTTCCTGTGTATTTTTAATGGACACACAAGTGTACACACACATTCCTAGCCCTGTATGAGCTCTGCGGCTTTTTTAAATGATGAAACTCCCTGGTTCTTTTCCTAGAAGTTAATTTTTCTGATCTTACGAAGGTGCCACTTATGCAGCCCTGAGAGGTATTCCGCAGAATCCAGGAGTTGCCCGTGCCCATTCCTAGGGCTCTTTCTCTTTGTCGATCCTGCCTTTCTGTTGCTCTGATCGGCAAGTTCTAGCTGATTCAGCCTTCCCGAGCTGCCATCTCTATTCCTTCACCTCAGTGAGACTGCTGGGCTCTGGGCAGGAGCTCCTTCTCTGATCCACATTCTGGAAATTGCTTCCAAATACAAAACCATATTGATTGGAGGGCTCATTCTATTTGTTGCCTTTCTCTATGGAGTCACCATCCTGTACTGCCTGTTGTCAAGTTTATAAACAGTTGCTTCCTTCATCTGTCCAGTTGCTGTTTACAGTGAGAAGGTAATTATGGACCCCGAAGCTCTATCCTGATGAAACAGAAGCTCACTTGATGTGTTATTAACACACACATCTGCACGCAGGACCATATACAGTGTTTGTTTTAGCTGTTTGCCCTTCTTAGAACAGTAGCTAACAAGGTGTAGACCTTTTTGTTTATTGCGTGTTTGCAGTACCTAGAAGAATGTCAGACATCTTGAACCTTGTACTTAGCATTCATAGGTACTCAATAAATATTTTAAAACTAATCATCATCATATTGTAGTCACTGAATTTCTTCAGAAATAAATTTGTGTTCTTCTCTTGGTACGTGTTCCCCAAATCATCAGATTAAATTTAGTTGTAGATACTTCACAGAAGTCTAGTTTTCTAGATTAGAAGGCAACATTTTAGCTGATTTTTGAGAAAGTTGGAGTTCAGTAGAAGAAATGTCTCAGCCTGTACCTTTAAAGCATTCACATACAAATTATTATTATGTTTTTCATGAGATACCAGTAAGTGCATTGGTAGAAGTATGTTTAAAATTCCACCAGCCCATGGTTAGAGGAACATAGGATGAGCTTAAGGAGTTTTCTTCAGGAGAGACCACCTAAAATGATCTTAAATCAAGTTAGATAGGAGTGGGGGGAAGATTGCAAGCATAGGAATGATCTTATGAGCACAGGCAGCCAGGGATCAGTCTCCAGCATGTGTGATTGAGGAACAATACGCTATTGTCTTGAAGCCTCTTTGTGCCGTCCGCACAGCTGTCCAGTGGACTGCTGGACCTGAGTGTGGAGGGAGCAGTGAAGGAGGGGGCTCTGATTATGACAGTTACTGGGTCATGCTGATCCTGGGAAGGGACCAGCATGCAGCTTATAGCTGAACTCGGAGGTGGGAAGGGTTTGGGGAGGGAGTGAGCTGAACTTGGAGGTGGGAAGGGCTTTGGGGAGAGAGTGTCCGTATAGAATATGGACACCTCTGCCAAATGTGAAATGTTGAGAGACACCAATATGTAAGGACTATTGAATAAAGATTTGGAAAGTAGGCAGGGGAGTACCAATCAGAGAAAATGAGAATCAGGAGGGAGACACTTGGGCTGGGAGACAAATCTGTGTTTCGGAAAGTGTGACTCACAGGTAGGAGGCACTAGAATTTCTTTGGGTTGGCCTGGGAGAGAGGTGTTTATAAAGATACATATACTCCACGAATCTTTTTTGTATGTGTGGCACTGGGGATTGAACTCAGGGACATTCTACCTCTGAGATACATCCCCAACCCTGTTTTATTTTTATTTTGGAACAGGGTCTCACTAAATTAATGAGAGTCTCACTATTTGCTGAGGCTGTCCTCGAACCCTCAATCCTCTTGTCTCAGCCTCCCAAGTACTGGGATTACAAGTGTATGCCACCACACCTGGCTTCTCCAAATCTATGAATTTTCTGTGAAAAAGGTCCAAAGATCTGCAATTTAAAAGGTTCTCTAAGAAACTTTTAGTAAAATAACTATTAAGAGTCAGTGGAGTAGGCTTTCAAGAAGGAAGATCCATCACTGAATCAGATATGGCGTGAAAGCTGGGCTGTAAAGGTATCCCCAGCATCTGGCCATTGGACTATAAAAGTATCCACAGTCTCTGGCCATTCGAAGGATGTTCCTGGATCCTGAGTCATCTTGGTGCTGAAACGAGGATCACCTCTGCCCAGTGTCTACAAAACTTAGTGGTACGTTAATATAATAAATGTTAATGGACTAAATTAATAAATCATTTAACATGTTATTGGTATGAACTTTAGTAGTAACTAATTTGGTAGAGTAGAGAGAAGAAAAGGCTGGAGGGGAAGGATCAGAGCCATCAATGAATCAGCATTACTGTGAATGCTGATGGTCACACATACGTTCCTCAAAATTGAAAATGGACCTGGCCAGCCATTCCCATTCAACGTCTACTCAGTTCACTCAGTAAAAAATTTCCAAGGGTTTTTTTTTTTCTGTAAAAGTCACCTACTGTGTGTCTGTTAAGTACATGCAAATACGCTCCCAAGTACAATAGAACTCTACTGCCACTATATCTAGAGGTGCAGAGAGTGTGGGAGGACTCTGAAAGCATTCATTTACCTGCCCACTGTAGTTTTCACTATTACACATTTTTCTCCATTATAGTGTATTTTACTTTTGTATCTTCTTTTGAGAATTATATAGTGCCTCTTTTTCTTTATTTTGTTCTTTTTGTGTGTAGGATAATTAAACAAATCTTTCATGAAACAGCTTATCTCTAGATAGGTTATTCAAACTTCCTTACTATTATAATATTTCACATATTTATAAGTCATCATCAATGGGTTAATATCAATCCAGATTTGCCAAGTATTTAAGAAAATGATTTTTTTCTTAAATATTCAACTCCAAAAGTTTTGCGGGAGACTGGCATGCTCCTAGAATTCTGTAATGAAAATAAATGGGAAACAATGAGTCATTTATTAGAGTTCAGGGTCCCTGGATGTAGTCACACAGATCATTTACTGACTAAGAATGCTAGGGGGCAAGTAGGGGCTGAGAATCATTTTTGCTCCGTTAGCCACACCACACGTTCCCAGGGAGGATTGTCTTCATTGAATTTGTACAAAGGTACTCTATGGTGAGCAGGAACCCTGGTAGTATTTCCTTTTACAACTCTACTGAAATATAGATATTCTGTTAAGAAAAATATGAGCAAGTTTTGTTTTAAACAGGCAGCTTAAGAGTGGAAAATGAAAACAAAAATAGAAACTCCCATCCAACATCACTTTTTTACTCATTAACACCAAAATATTGTCATAACATCTTTTTTAAATAAATGAAAATACAGTGAAAGGCAAGACCTAACTCCTTTGCATCATTTGGGTTTAAAGAAAAGTTGAATGAAGCTCAACAGATTTGTTCACAACAAAGTCCATTCAAGATATTACTGGTGATCATAATTATGGCAAAGAAAGATGGTAGCATTACTGGAAAATGGATGGACAGGAAGCCTTAACAGAGAGAAAACTTGCTGGGTTGGGTTACGCCTTTTAGAAATAAAAAAGCTTCAACTAAGATGACAGAAAAGAAATAACTCTGCATCCCCCCTGGCATGAACTATTGATCAGAGATTTATAGTTTCCTGTCTGCTGTCAAGTGTTAGATGCTGAACTACCAAAGCCATTCAGCTGACGGCAGAGGAGCTTAGAGATTAGCACGGCAAGAGCCCCCAGTGTGGGAAGTGTCAGCCAGTGTAAAATGATCCGCCTGATTGTCTTTTGATGGAATTTATAGCTCTTATATTTCCAAAATTCACAGTTGCCATGGGCGTTTGGGGTACTGGACTGTACCTTTGTTTATCATCCTGTGGGAGGGATTTTAAGGACCCTAATTCCAGCAGTTGTTTTTATGACAGTTTTAGACAGTGTCAAGTGCTTCGAGTCCTGGCTCTATGGAGCGCTCCAGGAATTTATCTGGTGATGAGCAGTGTTTTGAGTAAACTGGAGAGGGTGGGGAGAAGCAATTTGAAATGCTTTCAGTTGGGCTATTACCATTATTATCAATAGTGTCAATAATAAAAATGATTTTATTTTAACACGACTATGATACATTGGGAATGTCTCTACAAACTATAAGGAAAGCAGAGTACAGAGGAAGTCTTAGCTTCCACTTATTCAAATGGTTTTGAAATGGAAGACATGGCCCGGGCGTGGTGCCGCACGCCTGTATTCCAGTACTTGGGAGACTGAGACAGGATTGCAGGTTTGAAGCCAGCCTTAGCAATTTAGTGAGACCCTCAGCAACTTAGCGAGAACTTGTTTAAAAATAACAAATTAATAGGGGCTGGGGGTATAGCTGAATGCCCCTGGGTTCAATACCCAGTTCCACCAAAAAAAGAAAACATAGAAGTTATGAATTATTGACACTATTTCAAGAAACTTTCATATTTTCTAAAATATCAACCAATGGATACATTTAAAATATGGTTAGTTAATAGTGAACAGTGTCAATCTATTACTTATAAATCAGATATACAGCAGTTGTTTTTTAATTTTCTTTCTTTCTTTTCTTTCTTTCTTTCTTTCTTTCTTTCTTTCTTTCTTTCTTTCTTTCTCTTTGTGTGATACTGGGGATTGAATCTAGGGCCATTCTACCTCTGATCCCCTGCCCTTTTTATTTTTTGTTTTGAAAAAGGGTCTCACTAGGTTGCTGAGGGTCTCACTATTTGCTGAGGCTGTCCTTGAACCTGTGATCCTCCTGTCTCAGCCTCCCCAGTACTGGGATTACAGGCATGTGCCACCACTCCTGGCAATATGTGGTATCTTTGTATATTTTATGTAGAACTTATGTATCCAGGGCATTTTCTCTACTTCTCTTGCCAATTTCATAAAGATTTTGACCAGGGACACAGTTTCCAATATATTTTACGATTAGAAATGTAATCAATTTGATTATTTTAGCATGTGCTTTTCAGAAATGCATTAAGAGAACACAGAGGATAATTTCTAGTGTACATGTGTGAAACTTTAATTTTTTTGGAATAAGCAAAGAATAAAATATAAATAAATCAGGAGATTGGCAATCAGGGGAAAAGAACATAGAATTAGACATCAGGAGACCAATTTTTTAGTTCTATTTCTCAAAAGTTAAGTGTATCATCTTGGACTCATTTCTTAACGTCTTTGAGCTTCATTTTTCTTATCTATAAAGTGTGACGATTTATTTGGGCATTTCTCAAATGTGCTTGCAGCTGTCCAAGTCTAGCATTCTCTGTTTCATTAGAAACCCTGGTTAGGGCTTTCCAACTCAAAGCTGTTTATACAGAAGTTGGGAAGCAGCCATCACAATGTCAGCCAGCGGAACAAATGGATCACAGATGGTGAGTGCTCCAGGGGCCCTATAGAATCAAAACCATCGCGGAGCGAGTCTGAGTGTGGAGAAAGTGTGCTGTGAAAGACGGACAATGAGGAAGGTGGGTGTGCATCCATGCACATGGCCAGCTCATCCTGCCAGGGTTTAATGGGTCACACTTATATTTCACTTCACATTTTATGCTAAACAGTTTGAAGCTGAGCTGCGCTGAGTGCCCCATGAGGATGCAGGCCAGAAGCCGGGCATGGTGGTGCACGCTTGTAATCCTAGTACTTGGGAGGCGGAGACCGGAGGATCTGGGTTCGCGGCCAGCCTCAGCTACTTAGTGAGGCCCTCAGCAACTTCGTGAGACCCGGTTTCAAAAAAAAGTATAGTTCGTGAGACCCGGTTTCAAAGTAAAGTATAGGCTGGGCGTGGTGGTGCACGCTTGTAATCCCAGTACTTTGGGAGGCTGAGACCGGAGGATCC
>PVJS01009109.1:38990-51333 GCA_004027185.1 Glis glis
AAAAAATAGGGCCGGAGGTGTAGCTCGGAGGTGGAACACCCCTGGGTTCCATCCCCGGTACCGCAAAAAAAAAAAAAAAATCAAGGATGTAGGCAAGGCCCACTCAGGCGAAGCCTGGTCAAGGCGGACCACAGAGCTCTGTAAGCCCATGTGCGTGAGACTCCACACGGGGCCCAGGCAGAGACTGCCTTGATGTTCCCTTTGACCTTGTCTGTGATTCTATCTTGTCGTGATTGAACTTTTGGAGCTTAAAACAATACAAGATACAACAGAGTGGAGTTTTCTCAATTCAGCAGTAATGACTGGGTAATAACCAGAGATGTGGAAGTGGCTGTATGCCACCGAATACAGCACAGCCCCAGAGAGGCAGACTGGATGCTAGAAAATCAAAGCAACCCCTTGGATGATGCCAGAGGAAGAGACTCATCTCTTTAGAAACTTTCAAAGTCCTGTATAGCATTGCCAGCTGACGCAGGCGCCTCAAACCACTTCAGAAAAACATACTCAGCAATTTGGTACTAAACCATAGAGAGAACATGGAATAGACTTTTGAATGAAAAGAAAAAATTTGAAAGAGTACTTATCCAGATTACTTGTAGGAGTATAGTTTCAGAAGCACAAAATATATGTATTACCAACTTATATATCACTGAATGAATAAAGGATAGGATTCAATTAAAGAGCAAAAGAAAACTTCTCTCTGCTCACATTCTGTTTTATAGATTCTTTCCTGAGAATCCCCTAATTGGATAAAAATATAGGCCCTGAGCAATGACTAAGTGTCACTGAACTAGTTCTCTGCTCATAACTTTGATTTATTTTGGAGGATAATGTGATAAGAGTCACTTGTGGGATTGACTGAGCTTCACCAAAATCAATATATACGTCAAACTTATAAATAGCATATTAGTTTAAACACAGCCAAAACATTAAAACATTCACACTTGGTGATTTACTTTGCCTACAAAACAGACAGTTTAGCCTGTCACTCGTCTGGATGATTATTAACTGACCAGGAGCAAGACCTTTTCTATTGGTGATTGTGCCTTTTGCCAAAAGCTACCAATAACCCTTTCTGGAAAGGTCTTTCAGTCTTTCTAAACCCATGGCCTTGTTTGAAATTTTCAACTCTTATTTTTTCCCTTTTCTTGAATATATTTGATATCTCAAAGCATTTTTAACTATCATGATTTTAAAAAGTTAAAGCAGGGATAATTTTCTCACAGACAATTTTTTACTGAGAGAAAACTCACATAACATAATACCCTTTTAAAGTTACAATTTGGTGGCATTTAGCATATTTACAAAAGGTTGGTATCATTACAACACTGACTGACTGGCTCCAGAGTGTGTTAACTACTCCGTCAAGGAGCTCCACACTCATTAGCAGTCACCCTCCATCTCCCCCTCTCAGCCAGAGTGGGGGATTTCAAGACACAGATTAGCGATGTCCCCCATAGATGATCCAACTTGTTTTTTTTTAACTTTATGATGGTACAAAAGCATACGCATACAACTACTCTGTTTTTCAACTGCACTACTCTGTTTTTCAACTGCAGTCCACTCAATAAATTACATGAGCTGTTCAACACTTTTATTACAAAATAGGCTCCATGTCAGATGACTTTGCCCAATTCTAGGCTAAAGCAAGTGTTCTGAGCACCTTAAATGGAGGCCAGGGTAAGCCTTGATGTTCTATAGTTTAGGAATAGTCAATGCATTTGACATATTTTCAGTTTACAGTGGGTTTATTGGGGGATGTAACCCCATGGAGTCGAAGACATACACATATTTGTCCATGGCGTGCTGTCCATTGTATATCTTCACGGATGCTTCTCGACTTATAATAGGTCATATCCTGATACACCCATTGCAAGATGATGAGATAGGAAGTCAGAAGTGCATTGCCTACACCTAGCTTGCTGGACACTGAATGTTTACATATACTGTCGAGTACCAGTTATTTCCCCTCATGGGTGTGTGTGGGGGGGTGGCGGCAACAGAGTAGCACACCAAATATTGCAGGAAAAGATAAAAATTCAAAATCTGAAATGTGATTTCTACTGAATGTATTGCTTTCGCACCATTATAAAGTCAAAAATTAAGTTAAGCCATCCTATATGTGTACAGTTAAGTCATCTCACACGTAGTTTATGTATTTGAGTCATGGGGTAACTGTAAAATGTTGGCTCTTGCTCTACTTTCATAGCTAGAAGTACAGAAAAATGTGCTGCGCCCACCCCAGCCCACCCTCGAAAAAGACTCTGTCATTCTCTCTTCAGAAAGATTGTATTGTCCCGATTGAGCCTCCGCCTTTGCACATCCCCGGGCCCTGGTGGAGAGTGGTTTAAGGCTCTACTCCTGATCCTTGTACTCAGGAGCGACACGGGAATGTCTAAGAATTTAGGTGTTGATGAGATCCTCACTGTTTTTTGTTTTTTATCTCCAACTTACTAATATTCCCTGCTGGGTGACTGTGGAATTGTTTGCTGTTTTTAGCCTCCCCCTAACCTACAAACATTTTGTTTTATTGTGTTTTGGTGACTGGGTGGGTATCCCTTTCTGCCAGCAGAGAGGCTCCAGCAGGCCTGTTTACCATTTGACAAATAGCTTCATGGGCACTCTCTTTTTCCTCCAGGAGGGGTGAGGCAGGCCAGGAAAACGGAAACGTGGGGTAGAAGAATGAGGATGGAGGATGCCGGGATGATGAAGCAGGCAGTCGGGAACCGGGAAGGAGAGCGGGCCCTCCTCCTGGCTCGTGGCTTCTATCACTCTGAAACCATCGCTGCTTCTTATTGGCCTTGCTTTGCAAGTTGTCCAAGCCGAGCTTGTTTATAATGATGTTAGAATCCAGAGATCACTGAGAAGCCAGAACATGAGAAATAAGGGATGTGTACTCTTGCTGTATCTGAATGGTCTCCAGGGGAAGCCATGAGGGGAGAGCACTGTCTGACTGGCTGGGAGCACGCCCAGGTCTGTCCCCCAGAGCGGTGGCTCCTTACACACAGCCCTGTTGCACATACCCTCTGCAGTCGGGGCATAGGGGGGATTTCTCTAGATGTCCACACCCGGCTGCCCCAGCGTCACTTGAAGATACATGTAACGTGGAACTCAGCCCTCCTCCTCTTTAGCAAAGGGGAGGGACAAACTCTTTGACCTGAGCATGTTCTTCCTAAAATTCTGGGACTATGTTCAGTTGAAGAGCAACGTGAAGCCGGTTGTGTGTGTTTCGTATGAAATGTGCAATGTGTGCATGTATGATGTTCATACCCTGACATATATCAAAATGTATAATTACAATGCACCAATAAATGAACATAAAAAAAAAGAAATGTAACTCCATGCCACGCTGAGCAGGGCAGGCTGAGACCCTGGTGAGCCTTATAACCGAGAGCCACGGTTACGCCCTCTTGACTCAGAAGCCAGGCTGCTGGCCATCTGCTGTGACTTGGTATTCCCCTTGATGGGACAGGGAGGGTGTCTCATCTCGCCCCACTCCAAATGACTTACTAAAGTATTCCTTCCAATTACATCAGTTAGAAAACATGTTGACTGCAAATAACAATCACAAAAATAACAAAAGCTCGAATAAACTTTAAAAATAGGCATTTATTTTCCTCACATTTCTGGAAGTCCAGAGTGAGGCAGCATCTTGGTGTTATTTCTGAGACCCAGCACTCTCGGGGCTGATCAGTGTAATTTCATGATCTTCTTTCATAGTTGCAAGATGGTTGCTGAAGCGCCAGGCATCTCGTCCTCATTCCAAGAAGGGAGAAGGAGGAAGAGAAAAGGGAAGCGCCTATATTAGGAAAACAACATTTCATGGGAATCCTGGAGAGGACTTTTCCTTGTATGACTCTGGCCAGAATTGGGTTAGAGGGTCACTTCTAACCTTAGGGGAAGCAAGGCTTGGAAACAGGACTGGGTCCGAGAGGAACTCTGATAGTAGAGTTTTATTTGTCTCATTACACTTCTGGTGATATTAACCACTAGAACCTGACCCTCTCTAGCTCTTAGCTTGTTGACAGATTAGTTAAAGTACATCCATCACTCACACGGGCTATCTACGTGCCAGGCATCCACACGAAGTAACTCACTCAATCCGCATAGCATCTCCATGAAGCGTGTGAGATTGCTATGACCCATGTCCCAGACTGGGAAATGAAGGCCCAGAGTTTGCCAGAAGTTTTAGAACTAGGAAGCCATAGAGCAAGCATTCGAACCTGGGCCAACTGACTTGAGAGTTTTTCTCTAAAACACTACGCAATACCCCTTCGCTGGTATAAAAGGTATGAATTATTATAAGCAGATACACGGTTACCCGTGGGGACTTTTGAAATTAAGATGACTGTTGGGAGAGCATTCAGACAGCATTGTAGAGCTCTGAATTCCCAGCGTCGCTTCCCTGTCACTCACCATTGTTTCAGCATATATTTCTGAGCTCCTAGTATTTGCCAGATGCTGGGTAAATAAAATAAACGTGTTCCATCTATATTGTATCAGGGAGAAGAGACCCTACAGAATGAAGCAAGCAGAGAAATTCATGACGTGCACATCGTGGATGGAGGGAGTGTGGGGCTGGGAAGGTGGGCAATGGAGGATCCCGCATGCCATAGCCAGGAAAGGGCTCCCTGCAGAGGTGGCATCAGGTTGGGAGCTGCAGAGATAGCTGTGGGAGAATGTTCCGGGCAGGCAAGAACAGAGAGAGCTAGTTTCTTAAGGGAAGAACATGGCAGCTTTTTTAGAGAAACTGAGAAAAGATTAGCATGTCTGATGCTAACACCAGGGGACAGTGAGCCAGGCTTGGGGACAGAGCACGCTGAGCCTTGAATTCATGGAGAAGGGCTTGCATGAGTTCTAATTGCACCAGGAAGCCCCATGTCCCCACTTGCTCTCAGTAGCTCGCTCACTGGGTAAGGAGCCCTAGGACACTGGCTTTGGTTCCTTCGTCAGGCTAATTAAGACCAGGAGGAGGCGTGTGGATGAGAGTAAACAGCTCCCTGTGACCCTCTCCAGAAAATGAGAGGTCTTAATGGCTCAGAGAGTATTTCTTAATAAGAAATATGTGTTTAAAAATATCTGGGTAGATATACTCTACAAACGAGCTTACTGTTAGACAACGTAAGCTGCGCATAAACAAACATACCTTTTCTTCTTTTCTTTTTATTATTTTGCAGTATGGGGACTGAACCCAGGGCCTCACACATGCTGGCAAGCATTCTACCACTGAGCTACATCCCTAGCCATCTTTATTTTTTGAGACAGGGTCTCGCTAAGTTGCCCAGGCTGGCCTCAAACATTCAATCCTCCTGTTGGGGCTCTGAATCACCGCAGGCATGCGTCACCACTCCCAGCACAAAGACAACTGTTTAAAAGCCTGCGTGTTTACAGTGCTCTGTGGGAGTCCCACATCCAGGTAGAAGTCCCGCTGGTTTGTGACAGCGGGACCATCATTCCCACTGTAATAGCTAGAGAGAAAAATGATAAATGAAAAAATCCTATCTTTTTAAAACAACTGTATTGGAGAGTTGCGGATACTAAGGTGTGGAAGACATCCAAGTTCCAGGAAAGCAGGAGGTCTTCCTTAGTGAGCAGAGCCCTGGAGTCACTTCCCTCTCTGGGCAGGAGTGCTCCCTAAGTCTGTGTGTGCCCTGGGCACAAGGTCACCCCTGACAAGGCAGCGGGACTTGACTGGGGAATGGAGAGGCCACTGGAGCAGTTGGCGGCTGCCCGCCCCAGCACAACAGATTGTTATTTGTAGGAGTCCAGAATGCGCAGCTAGGGCTCCCTTCCCAACAGTTCTCTATATTGGGGTTTTTGCCAAGAACCCAGTGGCATGGGAGGTTGGGCACTGAGCCGTAAACCAGAGAGAGCGCTCTAGTCTTGTGGTGTTTACCCCCAAGCCTGCCAGCAGGACAGACCTGTAGTATGCACAGGACAGAGTTCCTCTTTGATGCATTTGAAACCAGAGATATATTACAATGAAGAAAAGTGAAGCCGGGCATGGTGGCGCACACTTGTAATCCCAGTACTTGGGAGGCAGAGACCGGAGGATCCGGGTTCGCGGCCAGCCTCAGCTACTTAGTGAGGCCTCTGCAACTTAGCGAGACCCTGTTTCAAAATAAAGAACAAAAAATAGGGCTGGGGGTGTAGCCCGGAGGTAGAATGCCCCTGGGTTCAATCCCCAGTACTAGAAAAAAAAAGTGAAACCTCACCCAGACCCAGGCTCCCCGAGAGAGGAAAAAGCCTGCCCTTTCTCAAGGAAACCCTTATTTACTCCAGTTTTCTAGATTTCTTTTGAAAACAATGTTTGCTGTACAATAAAAAAAGTTATACTTGAAGAGAAAGGAAAGCATGACCCGGGAACAATTGACTGTTTTTTTATCACTACTAATAGACAGGTTGCTACACGGTGGTGGCATTAAGAGGCTAGAACTTTCAAACAGGGATGATAAATGTACCCAGTAAATTAGAAGAAAAGAGCGACAAAAATGGGTAAAATATCAATGATGTCAAAAGAGAAATGGAATCTCTAAGAAAGAACTAATTGGATATTCCTGATACGAAAAACACAGTTTGGGAATTGAAAGAATTTATTGGCTGGATTTAATAGCAGACTAGACAAGTAGAAGAAAGAAAAAAAATGAGCTTTAACAGAGCAATAGAAGTTCATTAGCTGAAGCCCAGAGAGAATCATGAAGAACAGTTGAGATTAACATATTTCTGGGTTTATTTTTTGTTTGTTTGTTTTTGTGGTACTGGGGATTGAACCCAGAGGCTTTCTACCTCTGAGCTGCATCCCCAGCCCTTTTTTTTTTATTTTGAAACAGGGTCTTGCAAAGTTGCCAAGGGTGACCCTGAACCTGCAATCCTCCTGTCTCAGCCTCCCAAGTACTAGGATTATAGGTGTGCGCCACCACGCCCGGCTTGGGATATCAAGTTTCTAATAGTAATGTTGTTAGAGTTCCAGAAAGAGAGGACAGAGAGAGGGGGAAGAAGGAAGATCGGAAGAGAAAATAGATGAGAATATCTGCCAAATGATGAATGGCATCAACCCACAGATTCAATCTTAGTAGACCTCAAGCAGAATGTGTGATTACAAAACTACAGTCTAGCTGTGCGTGGCGGCGCACGCTTGTAATCCCAGTACTTTGAGAGGCAGAGACCGGAGGATCCGGGTTCGCGGCCAGCCTCAGCTCTCTCTCTTTCTCTCTCTCTTTCTCTCTCTCTCTCTCTCTACTTAGTGAGGCCTCCACAACTTCATGAGACCCGGTTTCAAAATAAAGTATAAAAAATAGGGCCGGGGGTGTAGTGTGGAGGTAGAACGCCCCTGGGTTCAATTCCCAGTACCGCAAATAAATAAATAAATAAATAAATAAATAAATAGATAAATAAATAAAAAAATAAATAAAACTACAGTCTAGGCCTATCCTACGCAAATGCTCAACTCAAAAAGTAAAGAGAAAGTCTATTAAGAGCAGCCAGAGCGAAGGGACTTTGTGTTTACAGGAACACCAGTAAGAATCAGAACTTCCCATCAGAACCAATAAAGTCCACAAAACAATGAAATGACTTCTTTAAGAGGATCTGAACAACAACAAACATCACCAACTATTTGTCAAAAATGAAATAAATTAAAGACATATTCCAAAAGAAAGCTGAAGGGATGTGCTGCAAGCAGATCTACAGTGTAATAAAGGCTGAGGAATGAGCCAGGAAAGACTAAAGGTAGCTCTCCGTGCTGAATTGACCCTGCATGGATACACAGACATGCAGGAAAGACTGACAAGCACCAGAATGAATCAATTAAATGACCATTTCACGTTTTAAATATTACTGAATATTTTAAAGCAACAGCAACAATAAATATTGGGAATACGGGCATGAAGAAGCAACATATAGTAATCTACAGGGCAGAGGGAGAATTACACTTTGTAAGGTTATTTACATTTGGGGAAGTTACAAAATATTGATCCAATATAAGTAGTGATAAATTATAGATCTCTGGTAACCATTAAACTATAATACGAATTATAAGCTCTGTATGGTGTTGCATGCCTGTAATCCTAGTACTTGGGAGACTGAGATAGATGGATCATAGGTTCAAGGTCAGCTTCAACAACTTAGTGAGACCCTGTTTCAAAACAAAAAATAAAAGGGCTGGGGGTGTATCTCAGATCCTGTGTTCAAACCCCAGTGTGGTGTGTGTGTGTGTGTGTGTGTGTGTGTGTATAATAGAATAATATAATATAATACAAATTTGTGTGTATAATTCAAGTTATAGCTAAAAAGACAATGGAAGAAAATATGGAGTACTGAAATCTTTCCTGTTTGTTCTTAATTGCCACTCTGAATGTATAGTAATCACCACACACTTAAAGTCTAATGGCTTTAAGCCAAAAGTTATGGTAGGACACAATCGCACTCTGTTTTTCATGTAACATTTTCCTGGTATTGTTTTGGAATAAAAAATAAAAACAGCTGATGAAGCCAATCTAGATTTTTTCCTAATATGGTAAAGAATGAGGCTGTGGATTAAGTCTCATCAAACTGCTGGATGGGCTGGAAGAGCAGTTATGTACTGTGTCAGGAGTGGAAGGTCATGAGCCGTTCACCCTGGGATGAAGGGGAAATATTTGGATCCCTTTACTATGTTTTTATTTGTTTTTTTTTGTGTGTGTGTGGTACTGGGGATTGAACCCAGGGGTGTTCTACCTCTGATCTACACCCCCAGCTCTATTTTATTTTTTATCTTGAAACAGGGTCTCACTAAGTTGCTGAGGGCCTCGCTAAGTTACTGAGGCTGGCCTCGAACCTGCGATGCTTCTCTTTCAACCTCCCAAGTACTGGAATTACAGGCGCACGCCACCATGCCTGGCTACTCTACATGTTTTGATGGATACAAATACCTTTTCTTTTTATGTGTGTGAAAATAATAAAATATATTTGACGTTAATTCCTGTAAGGCCCAGCAGTCATTACAAAGTATAGAGAATAAAAAGTGCTATCTCTGAATGGAGGTCATTCCCTCGAATGCCTCTCTCCCACACAGACTCCGTTTGCCCGTTGATTAAATTGCGGGACTTTGTGACCTGAATACACTGGTGTCCGCTCACAGGTGTCATTCTTTCCTCAGAAAGTCCATTCCTCGCTGCCGGAGGGTCCACAGGATGCTCTCCAATGAGTCCCTGCACGCCCCTGCATTCAGCCGCTCCAACTCGCAAGCCTCGGTGGACAGCGCGGCCATGGAGGACTTCTGGCGGGAAATAGAAAGTATTAAAGAGAGCAGCCTGGGAGGCCAGGAGGAGCAGCCGCCTGCCGAGGTCAAGCCCGTGGACGGTAAGGGTGCACTCGTCCCAGTGCTATCTTGTGTGCTCGCTCTCATTCTGTTGACTAGCAGAAATCATCCCAGAGGTAGCTTAATGAACGAATCGAGCTGGGGGAGGTGGTGCACGCCTGTGAGCCCAGTACTTGGGAGGCTGAGACGAGAGGATCGCAGGTTGGAGGCCAGCCTGAGCAACTTAGGGAGGCCCTCGGCAACCTAGTGAGACCCTGTTTCAAAATAAAAAAGGGCTGGGGATGTAGCTTGGAGGTAGAATACCCTTGGGTTCACTCCCAGTACAAAAAAAAAAAAAAAGGAAGATTTGGCATATATACTCTGGTGGCGCCCTCTAATTTATATATACTGGACTCGCTCAAGTTGGCTTTTATCCACCCAGACATGGAGGCATAACCTGAGGAGGGCAGGGCCTCAACAAAATCCAAATTGACCCCTTGTCCTCTCTCCTAAGGGACACTATTGACTGAGTTCATCATCCCCAAGCCGATCGAGGATTCTAGTTTCTATGGCTTTTATATTTGTAAACTTGACTGTTAACTATGTTAAAGGACTAGCTCATATAATTTTGGAGAAAAAATTTGACTTTGAAACATTTATTGGTATTCATGTGTTAGATTGTCTGGTATTCCACAAGATAAAAGTCATGTTAAATATTCTGGTTTTGAGTGAAACTAAGCAAAAAAGGTTGGAGACCAAAACAAGAATGTTACTGTTTGGAGTGACGCCATGGATTCTTGTTCTTAGCTAGTTTAGAAAAAGTTAGCCAGAACTGCACTGTTGCAAGCTTAGGCAAAGTTTTATGATTACAGAGAGAAACGGGGGACAGAGTAATCAAAGAACTACGCCAGAGGTGACGCAGTGGAGTGCCTTGAAAGTAAGGCACTAATGCCTTTGAATATACACATCTTTTATAGGAATTAATTATCTCTTGTTTCTTATCCTGCTTAACCAATAGTCTTCTTTTCCCACCAAAATCTGGTGCAGATCAGCCAATTAAACCTTTTCTGCTAGACTTCTTTGTTCATCCTCACAGGGACAGATAGGTCTGATATCACTGATCAAAAGGTGTTGCTTGGTTAGCAAGGTCAGGGAGCTGTATGTTAAAAGCCCGCTTTATTCTTTGTTTTTATTTTCATTAAAGTTTAAAGCATGTGTATTGCCCTCCTATGTCCTTGGAGAGTTCTCAGCATCTCCTTATCTCTATCTGCTAGAAGTTACTTATGCTGTTGAAAACTTGTTTTATAATAAAGAAAAGAAAGAAACAGGAATATAGTCTTTTAAAGTATTGAGGATTTGGGGCTATAACTATTTTGTGTTATTAGTAATTAATATTGGGTTAATATAGCTTGCTTTTTCATCTTTTAATGTTAGTCTAAGCTGTTGTGAAAGTCTATAATTCTTTTTTAATTGCATGTGTCTGTGCTCGTAACATTGAGTGTTTAGCTGGGCTAACAGCCAACTTTTAGTTGACCAAGGTCAACCTTGACTGCAGCTCTCGGCTGACTTAGAGACAGAGAAAAGGATTTTATTGTTCTGCCTGAGTATGAGAGCTTGTTCTCACTATTAGCAATTGATATCTATTAGCAATCAATGTGGGCCCAATCCCCATCAAAGAAAACAAAGACAGAAAAAGAGTATAATTGTTCTTAGTTCTCAAAGAGAGCAAAATTGCTTACCTAGGATTAAAAGCATAGTCCGGCCCTTCTAGACCCTAGCAATCACCAGGTTAAAATATGTCTAGCCAGGCACAGTGGCACACGGCTGTAATCTCAGTACTTGGGAGGCTGAGACAGGAGGATTACGGTTCAAGGCCAGTCTCAGCAACTTAGGGAGACCCTGTTTCAAAATAAAAAATAAAATAAGGCTTGGAGTCTAGGTTAGAGGTAGAATGCCCCAGGTGTTCAATCCCCAGTATAACATATATATATATATGTTATACATATATATATATATGTTATATATATATATATATATATATATAATGTTATATATATAATGTTATATATATAATGTTATATATATAATGTTATATATATAACATATATATATGTTTAATATATAGATATATATTAAAATAATATATATTAGCTATCTAGGAAAGTCTGTAGCTTAGTAAGTATACACCTAAGATTGCTTTCATCAGTATTTTTTTTTTTTTTGCGGTATTGGGGATTGAACCCAGGGGCATTTTACCTCCAAGCTACACCCCCAGCCCTATTTTTTATTCTTTGTTTTGAAACAGGGTCTCGCTAAGTTGCAGAAGGTCTCACTAAGTAGCTGAGGCTGGCTTTGAACCTGTGATCCTCCTGTCTCAGCCTCCCAAGGACTGGGATTACTAGCAGATGCCACCACATCCTCCTATGCATGCACTCTTATAAATTCACACTGGTCAAGATAAATAGCATTTCAATCGACCCAGAAAAACTCCTCACACTTTATCCCAGTCTCTGGGTGACTTGCTGTCCCTGGCCAGAGAACCCCGGTTCCAAGTCTATGCATGACAGGAAACTTCTAGGTTCGGCTCATCTCACTGAGCATGATGTTTTTGAAATTCAGCTGGTGTGTCAATAGTTCATTCCTTCTCATTATTGAGTACTTGGTATTAATTACTAGGGCTTTGTCAACAAAGTACAGTCGGGGTGCTTATAACAACAGAAGTTGATTCATTCTCTCGCCATTCTGGAAGGTAGGAGTCAGAAATCGAGGTGTGGGCAGGGCCCTTGCCTCCGCAGGTTGTGGGGGAGAAGCCGGTCTAGGCCTTTCTCTTGGCTCCGGTCCTGCTGGCGATGCTCAGTGTTTCTTGGCTTACAGACAACCTGTTGTGTCATCCTCCGTCTCCCTGGTCACATCATCTACTCCGTGTGTGTGGACCTGGGTCCTTTCTCCTCTGCTTTGTTTTTATTTTTCTTTCAGCGATGGGGACTAAACCTAGGAGCATTCTACCCTTGAGTTCCACCCCCAGCTCTTTTTTTTTTTTATTTTTGAAATGGTCTCACTAAGTTG
>PVJS01009110.1:0-51228 GCA_004027185.1 Glis glis
GGGAGGGCAAGAAAGAAGGGAATTAATGGAATTACTATCATAAATAATATGTACATGTGAAAATATACCAACATCATTCTTGGTACTCCATACGGGTGGGGGGAGGCGGGGGGGGCACTAAGAGCTGTGTGCATGTATGTTAACATCAAATAGATATTCATTGCAATGTAAGACTCCAATGCACCAATAAAAGCACGTTAAAAAAAATAAAACAAATTTGATTAATTGTAAGCCCTGTTGAAAGCTACTATAAACAGATAAGTATATAAAGGAGACATGGGGCAGGCGAGCCCTTGGCCCCACCCCCAGAGAACCCCCCAGTGCTGGGGATGCGGGGCAGGCGAGCCCCCCGCTCCAGAGTACCCCAGTATTGAGGTCACGGGAGGATGAGCTAAGACCCTGCAGAGGAGGAACTCCAGACAAAGATAGAAAACCTCAGATGGGTGAAGAAGGTGACCTAACTGGGGAAGATGGGAGGGAAGGAGAGGGAAACAAACTGGTGCACAGAATGGACATACACAAAGATATCAAAGTCAACTACTATGCTGAAAACTGGAAGGAAGGAGGGGGGAGGCAGGGGGATGGGAATTGGGGGAGGGCTAATTGACCTATGAGTGCATGTATATGTCAACCACCCTGAAATCCTCCAAGATGTATGATTGCAATGCACTAATAAAATAAATAAATTAAAAAAATAAATAAAAAAATTTAAAAAGGACACACTAAAGTTGGTGTTAGGATCACGTATTTTGAGATCTTGTCAAATTCAAATTTTTGTCATCAAAACAGAATATGTATGTTCAGAATATGAATTTCCCAAATTCTCCTGTGTAACATCCATGATGACTTAATAAGCATGGTTTTAAAATATGTACACTGTGATCTTTGCCCTGTCTTCACATTATCTTGCCTTATTTCACATCACTGACAGCTTTCAATGGAAGTTAGATCCGATTTGCCCCAGCCTTCTTGCTGTCATTTCAGTAAGTTAGGCCCTTTCCTCTGTTGAATGTTACATAATTAATTTGTAATCAGGGATGATATTAAACTATTTGAGTAAACCTGAGGATTAATATGAAACTCTTTCAATTCAGTATTCTTTTGTCACTTTTGTTCCTTAACACCTTGTTCCTTTGTGTCTCACAGTAAGTACAGCAAGCAAAGTCCATTAATAAGTGTAAAGCTTAGACTGTTCTTGTAAATAGCAGATATTATTCTCTCCTGCATCTTTTTTCACCTTTTCTTATACTTACCACTTCTCTACCACTTTGACTTAAAAATCAAAAGGTCTAGCTAGCTGTAAGGCTTTTGGTGAGTCACTTAATGATGTGGGCTGTGTCTATCAGCAAAATAAAATGAAGCATGGCTAGATTGCAGAATTCACATAGAAATGCTTCATAAATTGTAAAGATCACAGCAAGTTGGTAATATCACAAGTGGTTCCTTCTTTTATGGTTTCTTTATTATTTCACAGTCTAAGCATCATTTCTGTGGGACTTCCTAACACTTTTCTTGGGTGACACCCGTATACTTGCCAAGCCATTCAGCATTCCGCTGGTACATGAGAGTGGAGGCAGGATGTGACATTTCATTCAGAAGTCCCGATGAAGCAGAGACACTGGTCTCTAGTCTTGGTTTTTCACTTTAGCAAGTTGCTTATTGGGAAGAATGATTTCGCATGAAAAATGACTGGACTTTTATCAGTTATGCTTCCACCAAGAATATTTAAAAAGCAGTCCTTTAAAAAATGATGTGGGTTATTTATAACTTCCCGTATTCCTTTCGTCTTAATGGCAACACAATGTATGATATTTTATAACCCCTGTAATTTCCATTATCAGTCTGCAACTCTGCATTTCTTTCTTTGTTGACTCATATATTTGCAAATTATTTATTCATCCCAAGATGTATCCAAGCAGTTGAAAGAAAAGAATAATGTCAAGGCTGAGCATGAGTAAAAGTGTCTCAGTAAAAGGCACATAAATCTCCGCTTCTTTTTCTCTCTATGTCTCTAATAAGAGTAGTACCAAAGTTTTAGAACAACTTTAAGAGATACTGCAAGATGGTTTTTCTGTGAATTAAAGGTTCATCTTGCACACTCAAGTGTCACTTCCTTTTCTACCCTCTCGATGTTACTTCTGTCTTTATTCCAGGAAAAGTTCAGTTGTGGTTCAAATAATGATGCTTTCTCACATTTTGAGATTTCTCATGGAAGCTTATTTGGATTTTTATTTGTTTTTATAAATTTAGCATTTCACATGGATTTTCTTCAGAAGAACATTTCAGAATGCCTTTATGTCCAATGCTATTGTTTCTATAAACTCTCCTTGCCTTTATTTTGTGTATTTCTTCCTGCAGCTGGTTTCATTTGATTATTTTAACTTATTCTTCATGCTTTACAAGGTCACTGGCCTTAAACTCACTTCCTTGAGAACTTTCCAGTTTCCCATATTGTGTTTATAAGATGATTATTGAGTTTCTAAACTTACCTAATAATGCTATTGCAATGCTCATTACAGTGTTCAAAAAGTATTAGATCCAGCTGGGCAGGGTGGCACATGCCTTTAATCCCAGTACTTGGGAGGCAGAGACAGGAGAATCAGAGGTTGGAGGCCAGCCTCAGCAACTTGTCAAAACCCTCAGCAACTTAATGAGACCCTGTTTCAAAATAAAAAAGTAAGAAGGGCTGAGGATGCAGGTCAAAGGTAGAATGCCTCTGCATTCAATCCCAGTACCAAAAAAAAGGTACTGGATCCTAGTATATTTTTTTCTTTTACCTAGATTTTTTTTGGCAATAAAACTCAGTCTCTATATTAACACTAAACTGAATTTGGTGTGCAGATAAATTAGCTTAACTTGCTACTTCTTATCTTCATAAAAGTTATATATGCATATCAACAACACTAACCCACATTTGAGTATTCTTAGCACTGAGATGCCCTCCTTGCAGGAAGCCAACATAATTTTCTAGCCACCTCCACCTATGCAGCCTAAGTGTTTATGTGCCGGCCTATATCCAATCCCTTTTCTAGTTTGTAACAAACCACCAATTTATAGGTGAACCAATAAAATAAAAACACGTAGCTAAAGAAAACTGGCTAATTTCATATATATTAAGGATTACAATGTTCATTGTTAGCTATCAAGTAGAGGGACTCAGGAACAAAAAAGCTCTTGCAGGAGGTGGATTTCACATGGGATATAAAGAATAAGTGCTATAGGTCAGCACAAAGAAGATGCAGCTGCCATTATGATCCCAATAAAATCATGCTACCATCTCCATCACCACCAATCTATCAAATGATAGCATGAACTCGACCTCACCGATTCAGGAATCACAGTCTCTGGAGTACATGGTGGGTCCCCATTTTGCTCCTTGAGTTTCATTTGATGCTATTTACTCCAAGTATACAATATCCCCCGGAATAATCACTTTAAAATGTTCATTTCAGCCGGGCGCGGTGATGCACACTTGTAATCCCAGTACTTGGGAGGCTGAGACAGGAGGATCGCAGGTTCATGGCCAGCCTCAGCAACTTTGTGAGGCCCTCCACAACTTAGTGAGAGCCTGTTTCAAAATAAAAGATAAAATAGGGCTGGGGGTGTAGCTCAGAGGTAGAATGTCCTTGGGTTCAACCCTCAGCACCACACATGTCCATTTCAAAGACCACTGGAGTCCTTACTGGTTTTTCTTGGGCTTCTTTTTCTCCTCTCCTATTCTGCCTTGAATCTTAGTTTATTATCAGAATTCCTATGTAATAGTACAGTTTTGGATTCAGCCTCTATACCTTCGTGTCATAATATTGTTTCGTTCTTATCTGTCATTCTTCTAGGGATTGACTTCTGGGCCCATCTTGAATACTATGGACTTTTTCAAATCCCAGTCTTTGCGCGTTCCCGACCTTTATGTAAGTGCCCTTTATGATGAGTGTGGCTATAGATATTTTAGAAACTATTAAAATAAAGAATGAGTCTAAGTATCTGTTTTTTTTATCAGTCCCATTTTTGTGTGTGAATATTGTTCCAGGTAGTACATAAAATCATTTTATTCCCAGATGCCAGAGTATGCCTTCAAATTTCATAGATATTATAGGAAATATGGGGACTTAATTTGGAGATATACTGATCCCAAGTAGAAGTAGAATGTTCACATAGTGATTCCCAACTGGCAGTTGGTTTATGCTAATAGAACCATAACATGAATATTAAAACAAAAGATTAATGTAATTATATTTTAAGATGCTAAATTTGCCACATTCACTTAACTACCTTCTTAGAAATCACTGAAATGAGAGGCAAGAAATATTTTGAAAATTTAAATAAATAAGGTC
This sequence comes from Glis glis, assembly GCA_004027185.1. Classification (NCBI taxonomy): domain Eukaryota; kingdom Metazoa; phylum Chordata; class Mammalia; order Rodentia; family Gliridae; genus Glis; species Glis glis. The sequence goes on from PVJS01009110.1 coordinate 4,332, forward strand.
AAATATTGGAAGAAAAGAAAACGTAAGATATCTTGAAAGATCTATAACAAGTAAGGGGACTGTTTTACAGCAAAATAATGTGGATGAAGCAATGATAGCACAGTATTTAGAAGTCAGTATGAGGAAGAGATTTCTTTCCTGCTCTAGTCACAGAATTCATGCCACCAACTTTCTAGGTGGCATGAATTAAAAGAAAGATTTAAAAGCAAAAATACTGGAATTAGCTTCTGGTGATTCTAAAATAGAAAAGTTTACAAATTAGGAGCATGAGGTCTGTGAGGGGGTAATGCTGAGGAGCCAGATTGATAAATAAAGGGGTTAATTATAGGTCCACACATGCATTCACAGGGATTCCCAGGAGATAACTCATGCTCAAAATAAGATAATGCTTAAATGATTAACTGAGGAGTTCTGAAATTCAGGTACTTGGGACTTCTGGAAAGGGAGACTAGAATAAACCGAAGGAGGGGAATCACCCAAGGCCTAATACAGGAAAATTCCCCAGAACTGAAGAACATGAGTCTCCATAATAAAACAGCCCACGGGATGCTCAAACCAACATGAAACTATCAACATGAGGGCAAAACATTACACATTTTCTAGGACAAAATGAAAAGGCATAAGTGATAAATACCCAAAAATCTTCCAAAGAGATTGAAACAGGGCATAAATAAAAGAATAAGAAATAAGAATGGCATTGGGTTTCCCAATAACAATACTGTACCCTAAAGGAGAATGGAAGAATGACTTTAGATTGTAACTACAATAAGATTTCCAACCTAAAATCATACAGATAGCTGGCCAAAATTCCCAACTATGAGAGTATAGATTTTTTCACACACACCAATGAGTCTGAAATTTTAATCTCTTTGATTAGGAATCTCATTGAGAATATGCATCTCATATTCTAAGAGAGGATGCCAAGTTGGGCGTTGGTGGCACACGCATGGAATCCCAGTTCTTGGGAGGCTGAGACAGAAGGATCACAGGTTCAAGGACAGCCTCAGCAAGTAGTGAGACTCTCATCAACCTAGTGAAACCCTGTTTCAAAATAAGAATAAAATAGGGCTGGGGTTGTAGTTCAGAGGTAGAATGGCTCTGGGTTCAATCCCTAGTACCACAATAAATAAATAAATAAATAAATAGCCATCTTGAATTAATCCATTACATGCCCATATTCATGTCTTTGATAGTGTGCTCTCAAGCTCATTCTGGACCTAGCCATGTGCCTTGCTTTGAAGAGTGGGATCCCAGGAAATTTGATGCAAGCAGACTTTTTGAATGAGCACTTGCACATTTTCCCTTCCTCTTGCTTCTGTAAATTGTCATAAGAACAGGGCATACGCCGTAAGAACAGGGCTAGTCTACTGGAGAACTTTGAGAAACGTGTATATGAGAACCTGTGAAGGGTAGCTGAGTCACCCAGCAGAGGCCATGCCAGACCAGCATGACCCAGGCTGAGCTACCACTTAAACATAAATGCATGAGTGCGCTCAGCCAAGATCAGCCAAGCCCAGCCCAGCCAGCAATCAGCCCAACCAACCCATAACCTTAGCAAAAAAATTAAAAACTGCTTTTTTGAGGGCTTTTGTTTGTTTGTTTTGTTTTGTTATTTTTTTGTAATTTTATATCATGAAGCCATTACATTTTGGAGAGGATTTTAGATTTATCTGATGTCATGTCTTTTGGCGTAGGAAGATAGAGAGGTGTATATAGTGCAAAAGGGTGGTCAATAAACAGAAATAAAAGGTAAATATGTTGGCTTTTGCAGAATGGACTAAAAGGTGAGATTGGTTTGCTCTCTTTCAAGATAGACTTTTAGTAGTGACTTTTTAAAACCATGAACATTTTGTAAATTTTTAAAATGATGATAGATTGGGTTCTAAACAGACAGTCTTGGTATCAAAGAAGTTTTGTTTTTTGTATTGCTGCTTTGTTTATTTTGAATGGGAGAAGAAAATAAGTAATCTAGAAATAAACGTGGACTGAAAGGTAAGTATTAATACAATCTTCTAGCCTGAAAATATGAAGGTCTACAGTAATAAGTAACTGATGGGAACCTGGTATCCTCAGGAATAGGACCAGGTTTCTGTTGGGGCAAAGACTGGAATTGATTTTGTGTATATTCTAGAGAACAGAGCTTCCTGGGGCACACAGATCATTGTGTGCAGGGGAGTTTGGGAAATAGAAATTGACAGTAAGGGATTGTAGTTTTGCTTTTGACTGAGGAGCTAGGCATGAAGGCATGATCAACTTAACTGGCTTCCCAACCCTGAACTCATCTATTTGAAGTATTTTTTGATGTAAGAATTGCTTGAAAATCTCAGGTTTGGAGGGGCCTGGATTTCTGCAAAATTTTATAAACAAAGAATTCACCATGCAAAAGTTAAATTTCAGCTCAGACTCTAATTTCTATATCATATGTACTGAAATATCTGATTGTGAATTAACAAATTTGTGTTTGTACCTGAATGCATGGATTACAGCTGTTACCCAAGAAAAATGTTTCTTTTAAGATAGTGAAAATAGAAGTGTTACCTTTATCTGGAGAGGATATGGAACGAAAATACATGATTGGAAACTCAAGCCTATCATTTGAAAAAGCAAAGTTAGGTTTCAAAGTCTCATTTAACTAGAGGATAAAACTTTTAAGTATAGTGTGATTTAAATGTGCTCAAGTAAATCACTGTGCTTTGATGGGCAAAGATTATCATTTAAACTAAACTTGCTTCTCCTTCTGCATGAAACAGACATTTCAGGAGATAAATAAGCCAACAACACAGTCATTAAATCAGGACAAAAATGTTCAGTGATTCTGTATTTTATGAGAATTTATTAGCATTAACTTCATATGTTTCACCCCCCCCCCATGATTTCCTTTGGTCCCTTCAAAGAACAATAACAAAAAATAAAAAAAACAAACAAAAACCCCATAATCTGAAGAAGCATAGGAAAACACAAGTTCAAAATGAGTCAGTTAATCTCTATTACCTACATTCTCATCCTCACGGAGATATTGTTTAATTAAAAAAAGTGATTTCTCTGCCCACTCTAACCCATTTCCAATCACATTTTGAGCCCTAAGTTCTGTATCCATGTAAGTATGTGTTCAAAACTATTACCAATCTCTCCCTTATCATTAATTTTTAATAAGTGATAGCTCAAATATTTTAAGTTGATCTTACACACTTTTTAAAATGGCCAATGTTCTTCAATAAATAACACGATGAAAATAGGGCATCATTTAGTTAGGCAAAGAGAAATGTAAAGTAGTGTACCTGGCTGCCCGCTTTGAAACATACACCTGCTAACCTGTGATTTCCTGGGAGACTAACATAAAGAACTATGAATACTTATTCTTTCAGTAACATGTGTAATGAGATCCTTGTGCCTGCAAGTTACCGTGGATGCTGTAGACTGAAATCAATTGAAATGTGTACTCTTTGCTATTGAGAGAAAATAAAGGGTGTTCTCGATTTCTCTGTATCATTCCTTACACAGAATTGAAAATATTCTTCTTTCATTGTCAGAATGTTGAAAAGTGGTATTCTTAAGAACTCAGATTGAAAGTAACCAAAAAATAATCTCTGACTATATATGAAAATGTAGAAACAGTCATTTCTGTTAATGAATTTGGTAGAATTAAAAGGCATCAGCACCCGTTTGGGTTGACCATTATTCATGGATGTGGAAAAGAAAGGGAGAGAAGGTAGCCCCTTCCCTGATAGAACTGAGCAGAATTACAAAGTTAACAGATGACCCAAGGAGCTTTATCAAGGCATCAAAACTCACATAAGTCACATAAATTACAATATAAAATGTGACACAGTAAAAGTTGAGATAAGTTTTATTTTGCTTTTGAAATCAGAATAATACACAAATCTCAATTTGGCTTAAACTATATCTGAACATAATGTATATGAGATGTTTAAAGAATGAGTATTCTGGGTATTTTTAATATTGCTTTAATTATATGTATTCTCATAAAGCATAAATGAGTTATTATGCCGAGCGTGGTGGTGCACTCTTATAATCCTTGTACTTGGGAGGCTGAGATCAGAGGATCTGGGTTCGCAGCCAGCCTCAGCTACTTAGTGAGGCCCTCTGCAACTTAGTAAGACCCTGTTTCAAAATAAAGAATAAAAAATAGGGCTGGAGATGAAGCTCAGAGGTAGAATGCCCCTGGGTTCAATCTCCAGTGCCGCAAAAAAAAAAAAAGAGTCATTATTATATCGTCATGTGATGGGCTTCCTCCGGATCCTTGTTTATTTGACCAGTATCCCAGATATAATTGAAATCACTGGATATTTCAAGATCTGCCTTTCCCTACATTCTTTTTCTAGTTTTAATTTTATTTTATAGCAGTTTTATTGATCTATGATTCAAACACCATAAAACTTACCCTCTTAAAATGTACACTTCAGTGAATTTTTTGTGTGTATATACACAAAGTTGTACAAGCATCGATACGCATCAGTACTATCTAATTCCAGAATATCTTCATTTCCCCCCAAAGAAACTCTGCATCAATTAGCTATCAATCCTCATTCCTCCCAACCCCCAGCCCCTGGCAACCACAAATCTACTTTTTGTTCCCTCTTCTGTTACTGTGAATGTTTTTAATTGATAGAAAACATTGTACATTTTTACTGTGTATGTGATATTTTGAAGAGCATAAGATTTCCACACTTTGAGTGCCCAAGAGCCCTTGCCCTCTTGGAATTTAAGCAGACCCTATTTCTAAATGATCTCATAAAAGAGCTGACTCAGGGGGCCATAAGAACACAAGGCTTTATAGTTTCAGGGGCATCTTGAGGTTTGTTACCCTTCTTAATCAAATGGCAAAAAAGTGCCACATTGTCTTTTTAAAAATTAAAATTCATGTTAAAATTTAGCAAAAGGGGAGGGGGAGTCATCACCGTATTGTGTTGCTTGGCTTAGCATTTGTGTGGGTGCACCTCGGTGTGGGTTGTCAAATGCAGATACAGGGAGCAAAGCCGAGCCATCATCTCATTAGGTAGTTCCACCTTAAAAGAAGGGGCGTCTTTGCATCAAAAGTAAGACTTCATAAATATTGAGTTTTTGTTGTTGTTGTTGTTGTTGTTGTTTTGTGTGTGTGTGTGTGTGTGTTACCGGGGATTGAACCCAGGGGCATTCTACTTCTGAGCTACACCCCTGGCTCTATTTCATTATTTATTTTGAAACAGGGTCACACTAGGTTGCTGAGGCTGGCCTCAAACCTGCAATCCTCCTGTCTCAGCCTCGCCAGTACTGGGATTATAGGCATATGCACCAATGTGCCTGACTATACATTGAGATTTTAAAAGTGAATTCATGTAACTTAATTTTAAATGATCCATATTGCTTTTATTTTCTTAATTTCACAACAGACCAATACCTGGACTACAGAGTGGTCTAAGAGCAAGCACAGGGCAGTGGCCATGTCCCCTGTTCTCTCACCACAGACACAAAGTCCTGATGACAAATGATTGTAACATGACTGGAGCCGGGCATGGTGACACACACTTGTAATCCCAGTACTTGGGAGGCTGAGACAGGAGGATTGCAGGTTCCTGACCAGCCTCAAGTACTTAGTGAGGCCCTCCTTCAACTTAGTGAGACCGTGTTTCAAAATAAAATAATAAAATAGGGCTGGGGGTGTAGCTCAGGTGGAGAATGCTCCTGGGTTCCATCCCCAGTACCCCCCCACACACAAATAAAATAACCTGAGTGGACAGCATAATTCCATCACATTGCACAGATAGAACTGGTGATTGATCCACCTGGTACATGGATATCTGTCTATCTATGGATAGCCCTATTTTGAAAAAAAAAAATTAGAAAAACAAACAGGAAAACTTTGTAGGGCCTGAAATGATAATGGATTTGAAATAATAAAGGTCTTTATTAAGAGGGGGGAGTGACAGAAATATCACACAAGGAATCTGCTACAGATCTGGTTTATACTCTCACTGTTTTTTTTAATCACACCATTAAATAATATAACCAAATGAGCTCTTATCTTTGAGAATGTTATCTTATATTTCTACTAGAAATTCCTGACTTTTTCTTCTCTGTTTTTCACATCTAGATCAAAAGTTTTTCATCTGTGTGAAGTAAAGAACATGGCTGTTCACATAGAGTTCAATGACAGAAGAGGAATTTTTCCAGTTCCTCTAGGCTTGAACAGCTTAAGGTCAAAGGGAAAGGCTACAGGAACTAATTTATATGGGATCATTTCATGGAAAAGGAAACAAACTAATACAAGCAATCACTGTTTGTTCTTTCAAGTTTGATGACACCCACCTTCCATTTCCTTACCATAATAATTTCTGATGTTCTCGGGTTTTTATTTGTTATATTTTTCCCAAAGTAGAGCACTGACATTTCTTAAACTGACTCATTTACGGTTAAAACATGGCAATTTTAATATTAATATAGATGTCTCTCTCTTCTCCTTTACCTAGATTCATTTGATATTTTCAAGAATGGGTTAAAGATGGATGGGATTTTCAAAGATTATATTTTGTGTGTCAGAGTAGATGTATTGACCTGCCAGTTTCTCCAAGGAAAAATAAGAAATCCCATAAAAACGGGGAAGAGATTACCAACACAGGTCATAAAGAAACATTTTTGGGATGCATCAGAAATTGGAAATTGTCAGCCGGGCATGGTGGCACACACTTGTAATCCCAGTACTTGGGAGGCTGAGACTGGAGGATCCGGGTTCGCGGCCAGCCTCAGCTAATTAGTGAGGCCCTCCACAACTTCGTGAGACCCGGTTCCAAATTAAAGGATAAAAAGTAGGTCCAGGGGTGTAGCTCGGAGGTAGAACGTCCCTGGGTTCAATCCCCGGTACCGCAAAAAAAAAAAAAAAAAAAAAAAAAGAAATTGGAAATTGTCCTTTCTCTTCCCAGATTTTGAATTGTCCGTTCTCTGGAACCCATTCATTCATTAAATTTTCCTTACAGAAAAGTTAAAGTTGAGACCCCAAGAATCTGTGGAAAATTTAAGTTTTTCTTTCTTTCTGCTTTTTTTTTTCCTAGCCAGTACTCACAATTTATTTCTCTTGCCTTAGTTGACTCCAGTTTGGCAAATGAAAACTTAATGGAAATTATGGAGCACCAAATGTCTCCACACTGGCAGTATTTACAGAACAAATCGCTCTGTTTCTGCAGATGGAAATAAGAGTTTAGGTGGATTCTAAATGTCAAGGAACCTACAAAGTGAAGGTTCTTTTAAATTCAGGTGTGTGTGTGTGTGTGTGTGTGTGTGTGTGTGTATTAAGTAATTCCATGATTTTGCTAATTTCCCCTACTGATTTATTGGTATTCTACGTATTTCAGAATACTCCAATAGATCAATTAAAATGTATTTAGATATGTCCATTGAGAAAAAACCTGACAAAATATTTACTATTTATCAGATCTTTTTCTGTGTTCCTTAAAGTACCTTCATATTTAGGATAATGCCCAAATAGCTTTCAAAGAATTTCAACAGCAAGAGTGTTTCATGTTAATAAAATTGTTTAGACAATACAAGACAGGAGAGTTAAAATGATCAATATTATTATCATAAAATTGTCAATGGAAGCTATTTATTACAAACTATTTACCAGTGTGGTAAATACATTTAGGGTAATGCAACAAATAATGTGGTTGCCTAGAGAGCTAAGTTATAAAGGAATATGAAGCTATGCTTTTTTTTCTTTAATTTTTTCAGTGACTACTAAGATTGATAACCAACGCTTCCAATGGAAGAGAAGTAAGAGCATGCCTGATATAAGTTTGGAATGTTTTAGCACAAAGAAAATAAACTATATAGCTGGGCGTGGTGACGCACGCTTGTAATCCCAGTACTTTGGGAGGCGGAGACCGGAGGATCGGGGTTCGCGGCCAGCCTCAGCTCTCTCTCTCTCTCTCTCTCTCTCTCTCTCTCTCTTTCTTTCCCTGTCTCTCTCTCTCTCTACTTAGTGAGGCCCTCTGCAACTTGGTGAGACCCGGTTTCAAAATAAAGTATAAAAAATAGGGCCGGGGGTGTAGCGCAGAGGTAGAACGCCCCTGTGTTCAATCCCCGGTACCGCAAAAAAAAAAAAAAAGAAAATAAACTATATATGATCGATTTCTTTACAGCATTTCTACATTTGTCACAATATTTTCTATATCTTCCACTGGTGCTTTTCTCAGGTTTTCAAATATTTGTCGATTCAGTTTTCAAGGGAAAACTTTATTCACCTACACCCGTGACCCCATCTCGAAACTTTTTATTACCTGGAATTCTTCTGCTTTAGAAAAAAAAAAGTACAGTGTCCATATGTATTAGCCGGAATTCTCCACAGGAGCAGAATCAATAGAATGTACATGTAGCTATAAGAGGGGATTTATTAGCTTATTTATGCAATCAGGCTGAGTAGCCCACAATGGCTTCCTGCAAGCTGGAGAAAAGAAAAAACAGTAGCTGCTCAGGGGAAGAAGCTGGAGCCTTGGAGCAAGAGGAGCCGATATGGCAGCCCCAGCCTGACCCAAGGCCTGGGAGCCCCTGGAGAGTTAGGGGTGCAAGTCCACATTCAAAACCTGAAGCACTGGAGTCTGATGTTTGTGGAGGATAACAGCAGTAGAAACGTGCTTGCCCAAGAGGAGCAGACCTTGAACACAGGTGGGAGATTCCGCCAGCTCCTGCTTTCTGCTCCATCCGGGTGGCCAGCCTACTGGACTGCATTGCCTGTCAGTTCAGGGAGGGTCTTTCCCACTCAGTGCTCTGACTCACATGTCTCTGGAAACACCCTCATAGATGCATGCAGAAGTGTGTGTTCCCAGTTTTATAAGCGTCTCTTAATGCAGTTAAGCCAACAACCAAGACTAATGATCACATCATCTTAACCTTTCTGTAAATCAGTTACATCGCATGCCATTGTTCTTTGTCCCCATGAAAACTTTACATCTTTTTTTTTTTTTGCGGTACTGGGGATTGAACCAGTACCGCATTCTACCTCCGATCTATACCCCAGACCCTATTTTTTATTATTTATTTTGAAACAGGATCTCACTAAGTTGTAGAGGGCCTCACTAAGTAGCTGAGGCTGACTGTGAACCTGGATCCTCTGGTCTCAGCCTCCCAAGTACTGGGATTACAAGCGTGTGCCACCACGCATGGCTAAAATTGCTGCTTTTCTATTGACCAATCTTAACCAATATTTCCTGCATCTGTGTCCACTCTCAGTAACGCTGAGGTTACTTCCATCCTTTCACACTAGATGATTCAACAACTCCCCGATGGGTACTATTTCCTACTATCTAACTTGTTCTAATTCATTTCTCTACTCAATTATCAGAATACTGATCATTTTTCAAAGAAATCTTCCTTTGTTACTCTCTGGTGAATGGTTTTAAAGGGCTTTCGTTAACCAGCAGTGATTGTAAAAGTGTGATCTAGGGCTAGGGGTTTAGCTCAGTGGCAGCCCTAGTGCTTATCATGTGTGAGGCCTTGGGTTCAGTCACTAGCACAAAACAAACACACAAATAAATAAAAGTGTTGTATAATTATTTACATTAAAATTACTTAAGCTCTTTGTTAGAAATGGATGTCCCAAAGTCATACTTACTGAATCAAGATCTTTCGGCAACCATTAGGTAACAAAACATTACCAGTTGGATTCCCATTTTTCATTTACTTTTCACTAAATATAACATCCATTTTTATCTGGCCACTACTGTCCTTATATATCATGTTGTATCATACTGAACGTCTACTGAAGTTTCCCAAAGATGACATTCTGCCCTGTTGTATTGCCTTTGTAGAGGACTCTCGAGCAACCTAGAGAAGTTTCTCTTACTATCAACTCCTCTCTCTCTTTCTCCATCCTTATATGAGTCTAAGTGCTCTTCATGCACCTTATGTTTATGTCTATAATGTACTTATCAGTTTGATGTCTTTCCTATCAAATTATAGTTTTCTTGAAGAGCCTTTTATCTCTGCATCTTCCCTGCCAGTCACATTGCACTATTCATAATAAAAACTATAACTTATTTGTCCTTCTATCAGCCTCATTATATCTATCTATCTGCCTGTGTACATATATAATTGCCTATGAATTTATTTATTTGTATAATTATTTCCCTGTTTATAGACTTTTTATAGTAACATCAATTAATTCCTATAACTACATAAAATACATGATGCATTTACCATCTATGTAAAATGGAAGGAACAAGAAAGTGAGATGACTGTATTGAATATAATCTATATTCAATCCTGACTTTAATGGTGCCTACTATAATCATTTACATACCTATTTTATGACAAATGAGATTTGTCTTTCCATACGGTCCACAAGAAAAAAAACTCAATATTATCAAAGTATTCAGAAAGAATTCTCCTGGAGCTCAGCAATACTGAAATTAATAAAGGACATTATTGGCAATGACATTGCAGCTAGATCTATGGTGTGTTTTTATAAAGCCCAGCAATTCTACCTTGCACAACAGGTAGGTGGAGCCCTTTGGTGGAGGTGTGCCAATGTGATATGGAAGAAGTAATGTTCATCCAATGTAGGCTCATCCTTCAAGATACCTTCCATGAGATTTCCTGTGCTTCTCCTCTTTCCTTTTCTCTGGTTCTAATGAAGAAGATGCGGTGGAGAACTCAAAGACTCTCAGGGTGAAAGAGCCACTGCATAGAAGGAGCTCGAGTCTCTCAATGCCAAACAGAAGGCTGCCCAACTAGAGAGGAGTAAAGGAGAGAAATTTTATTGTGCTAAATAACTAAAACTTGCTTTGTTTTAAACCTCACAGCAATTAGCCTAGCCTAGCTAATAAAATCATTGCTAAATTACAACCCTCAGTATTTAGTGTTTTTATTTTTATAATAACTTTGACATAAGACAGTGGCAAAATGAAATAATGCATTATTTTTCTTAAAGTACCAATATAAAAATACTAGGTAAATGGAATTCTGGCGATCTAACACAATGTAAGAATGTACTTTAAATATATGGAACCATGGATAGACTGATTATATATTTTTAAAATAATCCTTTCTCAGCATTATGTCTCTCATTTTGGCTTTTGATAAATATAACTTGCTGTGAGCCGGGGTGCCCCTTAGGTTTAAGCAAAAGAGTGAATTAATTTAGCACATCTAGATATTGGTGTGAAAGTAGAGAAAAAATAGAATAGAATAGAGGTCAAAAATCTTCTTCATATTAAGATAAAACACCAGGTTTAAAATGATTTAAGAACAGAATCTCTGGAATGGCTTCCCTATACTTTAAAGCTACAGCCTTAATCTTTCTGCTAATTTTGATTCTAACCGTATCCTTGATGTACGCTTTAAAATGCCCTCAGGAAACAGAGTGACATTAAATACAAATCTAGCCAGCGATTGGTGAAAATCGGGTTTCTCTTCCACTAGTAATCCTAAAGGTATTATAGACATTTGAATAAAGAGGGGAAAATGTAGGAAAAGCAGTATCTTGATGTAACTTTTGTCTAAGAAAGTTTCACAAAGTGACTTGTGTGTTTTGAAGGACACTGCTAACAAATACTGAGACACAGTTCACAAATATCCAATGTAAATGTGTTAGCGGGTAAAGCAGAAGTAAAATCACTGATAGTTAATCATTTTGTGAACTAGTGGTTGGGTTCAACCTGAGTGGAGACTATATTTTATATTCTTATTTTAAACATTTTCTCTGCCGGGGAAGGTGGCATATGCCTGTAATCCCACTACTAGGGAGGCTAAGTCAGGAGTCAGGATGTTGGCTGGTTCAAGGCCAGCATGCAGTAACTTAGACCCTGTTTCAAAATAAAAAAAATTAAATAGGGCTGGAGGTGTGGCTCAGAACACCTCTGGGATCAATCCCCCTTACCAAAACCAAAGCAAAACAACAACAACAAATATATTTTCTCTACAACCATCACATCTGTCACCAGAGTTTATGTTGTAATATTCACACAGTTCTGGCTTTCTTGGGAGACTCTGAGAACTTCCTGCTCACACTTAATTATCTGGAGTGTGTGACAGGAAGTTTTCACAAATTTTTCTCAATATCTTTCTCCTATTGAAATTAAGGAAGTGTCTGTGAAAATAAAAACTATTAGGAAAAAGAAAGGTAAATGAATAGTATCTGCTATGTTTTAAGTAAAGAATTGGGTTAGTTTTCCAGTTCATTCTATGTAAATCTGACTGGTCCTTTTCTTTCTTTCTTTCTCTTTTCTTTTCTCTTGTAGTACTGGGGATCAAAACCAGGGATATTCTACCTCTGAGCTACACCTCTAGCCCTATTTTATTTATTTTGAAATAGGATCTCCCTAAATTGGTGTTAAATTGTTAAATTGGTGAGGCTGGCCTAAAACCTGCTGTCCTTCTGTCTCAGCCTCCCAAATGCTGGGATTACTGGTGTATACCACTGGGCCAGGCTCCACTGGTCCTTAAATTAAAAGAAAAAAAAAAGCTTCCATTGAAGGATTCAAGATAATGGTGGTAAATCACAAAGTTCAATGCTAGTTTATATGAAGAGGTTTGAGATCCTCTCATTTTCCTCCTTTTTCAAAATGGAAAAAAATACTATAGCTTTTATCTCTAGAAAATGTTGTGGCTTCAGTTACTTCAGTAGGCCATATGTAACTTTTTCTATAAAATTTCAAAAGTGGTTTCCTTAAATCATCCATAGAAAGCATTCTTATTTTTTAGGGTTAAGTCTTGTAAGTACTTTGTATATTCTAGCTATTAGTCCTCTGTCAGAGGAAGAGCTGGCCATTCTACCAAAAGTGATCTACAAATTCAATGCAGTCCCTATCAAAATACTATTGTCATTCTTCACAGAGCTTAACAAATAAGTCCTGAATTTCCTATGGAGAAACAAAAGACCCGGAATAGCCAAAGCAAATCTCAGCAATAAACATGCAGGAGGCATCACAATACCTGACTTCAAATTATACTATAGAGCTATAGTAATAAAAACAGCATGATATTGGCACACACACACAAAAAAAACCAGACACATAGACCAATGGAACACAATAGAAGATGCAGAAACAAATCCACACACTTATAGCCAATTGCTTTTTGACAAAGGAGCCAAAAACTTACATTGGAGAAAAGACAGCATTTTCAACAAATGATATTGGGAAAACTGGTTATCTATTTGTAGAAAAAATGGAATTAAATCCTTACCTCTCACCCTGCAGAAGAGTCAACTTAAGATGGATCAAAGACCTGGAAATTAGAGCAGAGCCTTTGAAATTACTAGAGGGGGAAATAGGTCCAACACTCCAACATATAGGCACAGGCAGAAGCTTCCTCAATAAGACTCCAAGGCACAAGAAATTAAAACCAGAATTAATAAGCGGGATTGCATTAAAGAGCTTCGGTACAACAAAGAAAATCATCAAGAACCTTAATAGAGAGCTGACAGAATGGGAGAAGATCTTTGCCAGCTACTCTTCCGATAGAGGACTAATATCTAGAATATACAAGGAACTTAAAACTAAAAAAAAAAAAACAAAAAATCCAATGAAAAATGGGCAAGTGAACTAAATAGACCCTTCACAAGAAAAGAAATACAAATGGCCAATAAATATATGAAAAAAAAACTTGCCACGTCATTAGTAATCAGGGAGACGCAAATCGAAACTACACTAAGATTCTATCTAACCCCTATTAGAATGAAAATCATCAAGAAGTCAAAGAACAATAAATGCTGGTGAGGATGTGGAGATACAGGAACTCTTCTACACTGTTGGTGGGATTGCAGATTTAGTGCAACTGCTATGGAGATCAGTGGGGAGATTCCTCAGAAAACTGGAATTGGATCCACCACATGACCCAGTTACAACACTCCTGGGTATCTTTCTAAAGGGATGGAAATCAGAATATATAGTGATATGTGCATATCCATATTTATAGCAGCACAATTTACAATAACCAAATTATGGAGCCTACCTAGGTGTCCATCAACCAATGAATGGATTAAAAAATTATGGGCTATACACACAATGGAATTCTACTCAGCAATAAAGAAGAACAAAATGATGTCATTTGCAGGAAAATGGATGGGCTGGAGAACATTACATTAAGTGAGATTAGCCAGTCACAGAGAGTGAAGGGTCATATGTTTTCTCTCATATGTGGAAGCTTGGGAGGAAGGGAGATATGAGAGGGACTTCAGATAATGGAGGAGAAACCCAAGTGGAATGAGGGAGGTGGTCTAGGGATGATAGGGGAGGGAGAATTAATGAAGGAAAGTGTTTCATTGACAGTATGTGCATATGAGAAATTACCAATGCCAATCTCAATACCATGTATGTACGGGGAAGGGGAGAGAGTGGGGAGGGAGCCCGAAGAAGTTCACCAAGTGCTGGGTACATGTATGTCACTATCAACCTGAACTCGATTATGATGTGAGACTACAATGCACCAATAAAAGTATACATTTATGAATATATAAAAATGAGATAAAAATACAATAAGAAAAGAAAGTCATCTCCCTGACCTTGCCTAAGGGAATAAAAGCAGAGGTAGAAGCCACCCGGCCCCTTGCCCACGTCAGAGGTGCTGTGTGCTCCTTACTTTCCCAGTCTTTTTCTCATTTGCATGCATCTTGGCCCTCCATTCCATGAAGCTGTCATGTCAGGCTGAAAGGAACTTTTCCTTATCTGAGCTGATGGATAGCAGTGAAGCCCGTTCCCTCGTGTCTGCATCTTTCAGTGAGAAAGCAAGATTGGGAAACAGATTTATAACAATACATGGATGCACTGAATTAGAAAAGACAGTTTCAGAGCAATGACATGCTTTTTTTCCCCTCTGATGCACAATCTACTGAGATATGTCAAAAACAGCGTATTAAAGCTTTACACGTTTTGAAAGCTTTTCCAACCTCTTTCTTTTGTGGTTTTTGTTGCTGTTGTTCTTTTCATTTCACCCCTTGTTTTCTTTTGTTTGTATTTCCTCCGAATTAGGAATAGCCTATGTAGACTGTTGTTAAGAAGAGGGTTATGAATGTTAGGTCCCTCTCTTGCATTCTAAGCCTAATTGCTAAGAAGAGGATCAGCAACTGTATTTCTTGAAGGAAAACCTTTCGAAAAAGTAAATCCATCATGTCAGCAGAGCAGTCCACATCTGTCAATACCGGGTGATGTTCTCAGCTTATCATAAAGAACTGATGCTGGAACAAAAAGGAAAAAGAAAAGACTATTTAAGATCATTCCAAATCTGAACTTTTCACTTGGAGGGAATGGCGCATTCAACAGGGCCTACCTCTATCTTGAGTTTTCAGTCTTCACAGCCGCCATAATGAAATCACAAGCATTTTCCTGCTGTCTCTTGGTAAGTGATGTTACCTGAGTTCACAAGTTCTGTCCAAATATCAGCATGAATTCAATCCTGATACCCAGTGAGACTGTAAATGCTGTATTTTCGGATGGTACTTACAAGGCGTTGCATTTTCCTAAGCAAAATCAAAGTAGGAAATAAGTTTCTGTTTGGTGTCTGGGAATGTGGTGAGTCAGAATCCCTCTGAAATATGAACCTTTACAACAATGTTCCCAGACAGACTGAATGCAGTCTGTTTGGGTCCCCAGTCTGTAGCACCATTGGCAGAGAAAGTGAGAATGTTCATGGCTGTCGAGCTGATAATGACCGCCCATCCATTGTAAACCCAATTCCTGTTGGAATGCTAAAACAACCACCATTGAGTTTCCCACCCCATCTCTTTTTGTGTGTGTGTGTGGTACTGGGGATTGAACCCAGGGGCATTCTACCTCTGAGCTACACCCCCAGCCCTATTTTTTATTCTTTATTTTGAAACAGGCTCTCACTAAGTTGCAGAGGGCCTCACTAAGTAGCTGCGGCTGGCCAGGAACCCAAATCCTCCAGTCTCAGCCTCCTAAGTACTGGGATTACAAGTGTGCACCACCACGCCCGGCTCTATCTCCTCTTTTCTAAGCAAATTCATTCAGAAACACTTAATAGAAAGAAATCCATTGAGGTCTAGAAATATGGCAGACACTGCAAACCTGCTGGTGAGCAGCACAAATCATACTTCATCACCTGTAAGAACCTGACAGTCTGATTTGGGAGGCAAAATATCTGTAGGTAATCATAAAATAATATGATGTGTAACACAATAATGGTATAGACAGATGACTACGAGAGGATATTTGACAATGATGCCTCATCTTGGGCTGGGGTAACTAGAAAGTTTTCCTGGAAAGAATGATGTACATAATCGGATTGCTAAAGTATAAAGAAGAATTATGAAAATGAAGAGGGAACACACACACACACACACACACACACACACACACACACAAATTATGGCTGAAATGAATCTAAAATGGCTGCTCTGATAACTATGCTAAGTGAATTACAGTGCTTGTACATTTGTTCTTTACAACAGTCTGATATAGTAAGAACTCTTAAATCCTCTTTACGAGAATAAAATTAAAATTCAGAGAAATGAATGGTTTATCCATGATCATACAGCTAATAAATAGAATATCCAACTGATAAACATATTTCTCTAGGAGTGATTGTAATCTTAAGGAGTTACAGACCCAGTGCACACATTGTGCACTGTAATTTTGATTGTTATGTTAATGCAAATATGAATAATTTCAGTGCCACTCACTTATTGTTTTATTATGCTTTTATTTTACTAGATGGATTAAAAACAGTTCATACAAACGATTTGAGAGTAAGTAATGCATGATTGATGCTTTTAGATATTTGAAAGTGTTCGGCTTAAAGCTTTTACTTCTTACTCAAAAATTCCCAAATGTACTATGGCGCACTCTTTCCTCTTAAATTTTATCTACATTGCATAGTAAGAGAGAAACCTGTTACATATTATTTGGTGTCTCCTTGCAAATGTGGCTTAAGAAGTAAAACGTTAAATTTGAGCTTCAGGGAGACCATTTAGTAGATGTGTGATCATGGAGAAATAAAAATATGAAAGTCTTCCCATGTATAAAATGTTATAAAATGACATCTCTTCACTAGCTTATAGTAAGATTTAAATTGAGCTGCCTATGTTTGTTCTTTATCACAGTACCTGCTAATAATGGGTACTCAAGAATGTAGTGTCCTTTCCCTTAACCAAATTTCAAGTTGAATTTATTGCTGTACATGAGTATTAGTATTTTGTTATATTACATATAAAAACCCTGCAAATCTTGTTTTTCCAATGTTTACAATCATTATAATAAAATTAAATTTTGGGGGGATAGAAAATACATCAAGTACAGCTATTTTTTAGAGTACCTAAGTTTTAACTTTCATATTATATATAACCTATTATAATATTAAATATAATAAATGTAACTTTTTTGCAGTACTGGGGATCGAACCCAGGGACATTCTACCTCCGAGCTACACCCCCAACCCTATTTAATATTCTTTATTTTGAAACAGGGTCTCACTAAGTTGCGGAAGTCCTCACTAAGTAGCGGGGGGCTAGCCGCGAACCTGTGATCCTCCTGTCTCAGCCTCCCAAGTACTGAGATTACAAGCGCGCCACCACGTCCGGCTAAATATAACGTTTAATTATGTGATTGATGTGAATGTAATCTCCAAATTAGAGCTTGTCTTTGGGAAATAGAGACCACAATTATGAACTATGCAGCCTTGGGTAACCATTTCGTTCAGTATCTTTATTTGCCATGCCTGACTGGTTGGTACAGGCTGGTACTGACTATACACAATGCTGTAAGACATACAACTATGAGATGTGCCTGTGACCCACTACAGGACATGTAACAACTAGGGTAAGGTTGGAAAGAAATGATTAGGGGACAAAGAGAAAGATTTGGGGGAATTTAGAATCACATCATTTAAATCTTGACTCATTGTGGTTAGCTCCAGAGGGTGAGGGATTAGATATGGCTGAGGTTGAATACCTGATAATGGGAGTGGCCAGGGCATCTGAGATTGGCACTTGTGGGACTGTCTACACGAGACAAGTGATGTGAGTTGTACTAAAGGCTTATCAGGAATTTGATTCAGAAATGGGAATTTCAATACCACTTAAATGTTTAAATGGCAAATGGGCTATCTGTGGGAGAAGATAAATGATGATAGATAGATGAGAGGTAGATGGAAAGATAGATAAATAGACTTAAAAAGCCCAAGTTAAAACTTTAAGGAATCATTTTCCTTACAAGGAAGAATTCTAAAAAGAAACCCGCCAAGGAAAAAGAGAAAGAGCAATAAAGAAAAGAAATAATGGGAAAGAAAAAAAAATGAGGAGGATAAAAAGAAAAAATTGTTGTGAGAGTTAAAGAATGTAGAAAGCTTAAGAAATTGAAAACTAAAAGGAGACCCTTTGATTTGGCAGATAGTTATTTTCATTAAGCCGTACTAAGTTTTTACTGTTGATTTCATCAGATTTAGTATTAAATTATAAAACATGAATATGAGGGATACTCAGAGATGTTTGCAAATAACAAAGAGTAAATAATCTTTTTGTTGTCATATTTCCCAACTAGAGAGGGATCTCTAATGCAGACTCTACTTACTTTTACTAATTTAGTTTTAGGTAACTTTATTACATGTAGGTAGAATACATAGGGTTTTTGGCAATGTAAATCCACTGAGATTTTTATATTAATACATTATGGATGAAGTATGATTTTACTAGTTTTTTTATCTACTAGGTTTTTCTACTTCAATTGTAGTAGAAGAAAAAGCAGTAAAGTAGGTCAAAGTCAAGAGAAATTCTATTTGTTAAAATTGCAATGTTAGTTTTCATTAAAACAATATCTGTTTGAATCTTTATTACATCTCATAATTAAACTTAATATCTAATCTAAGCCTTTTTTTTCCTGTTGTTTTGTTCCTGAAAAGAATGAAACTTCTGTAATTTGGGTCAGTTATAAAAGGTATCTCATTCTACCATCTTGGTTCAGTTGCTTAACAAAACTTTTCTACCCAGGAAATTTATGTTTAGTAATTCAAATCTTCCAAGAATCCTCAACACATGATTTAAAAAAACATGCTTCTCTTCTACTAACGATTGAGTAAAAATCCAGATAAGAAATTTAGAAGAATATATCTTTTAGCAGTTTAGAGAAATACATATTTTCAAAAATAGTTTTCTTTTACTATACCTCTTCAGTTTATGAGGAAATTTTTGTTAGGATTATGACAATTCCAGCTATACTTGCCCACAAATTGTTGGAATATTTTTCTCTTTTTTGCTAATTTTTTATTAGTATATTATAATTACACATGATAGTGAGATTCATATCAATACATTCATATATACACAAAACACCGCTTGATCTGTTTCCTTTCCCTCACTTCTCCCTTCCCCAACTCTTCCTTCCTTCCTCTTACACAATCTTGAGATTCCTAGCAAAACATTCACATATGCATACCCATGACATTATTTGGTCTGTTTGATAGAATTCTTTAAAAAATTGTTCTAGCTAATGTTAGGGTTTAATGTTTTATTCAATCCAAAATATATAAAGATATATTAATATCTTTAAAATGAAAAATAACTATTTACCATCAAAGACAGTTGCTTTTGCAAATGTTGGAAAATATATGCAAGTATTTAATATACCTATATGAACATTGTAAGAGACAGGGCCACTTTTTTTATCCTGAGATTACTAAGCGTTCACTAACTAGTGGTCATATTAATACAAATTATGGAGATTCTATCTGAAAATGAAGCTAACACCAAAGAGGGTTGGGGGAAACCAGCCACCAGTGTTTTAAATTCAGAGGCCAGCTTAAGAATCACATTACCTCTTGGCTTTCTCAGATACCAGTGCTAACAAATTACATGTTAGTCAAAGTTAGTCTGAGTTGAGTTTATGTCACTTGCAGTTGAAAAGCTCTTGCCAATTTTAAGCATATTAGACTTAGTTTGAGTTTTTCTTAGAAACATTCTTAGATGAAAAGAAAAAGGAAGACGACACTGAGCCAGTATTCTAAACGTCCTTTAAAAGTCCAAAATGAGTATCATCTACTCAATTGTTTTTTTCTTTTTTATTTAGTGTTTACTTTTGTACCAGGCACTGCAGATAGCAGTGTGATCTAGACAAAGACTCTAAAACCTCTAGTGTGAAGTGGAACACATTAAACAAAAAAATAATTTCAAGTGGCAATAAATGCTATATTAAAAAAAAGAAGAAGGGCTGTGCGCTATTAGGGATGGATAGTATGGGAGCCTCTTTGAGAAGAACCGTGAATGATAAAGCAGCCTAACTCACCGCGATCCAGATTCCAAGGAAAGCAATGAGCTTGTCTTGCTGAAGAGACATGACGAAGGCCAGTGCACTAGGACACAGTAGAGAAGGAAAGAGCAGTAGACAAGGATGTCAGGGAATTGAGACTTGGTGTTTCTATCGAATTTGTATTTATTCTAATTGCAAAAAAAAATGGTTGGAAATTTTTCATTAATGCAATGAAGTTTTGGTTTTTGTTTATCTTTATAACTCCCACTAGCTGTTCTATGGAGAATATGTCAAGAGAGGCAGAATGGGGCAAGGAGACAATAAGAAGACAGTGTTAGAGTAAAGGAAAGAAAGACATCACCTTGGATTCAAGTGGAATGGATATAAAAATAACTGATTGGACTCAATATGTACTTTGGAAAATGACACAATAAAGTCCATCAATGAGGTAGGGTATTGGAAGAGGGAATGGTTAATAGTGAGAGAAAAATATCACTGGGAACTTCATTAAGATGTGAGACTATAGTGCACCAATAAAAAGGTGAATCTGATGTGGGAAGATGGGGCAGGGAGAGATGTTAGTAGCCTTTGGATGTCTTGTATTCCCAGGAGTAAAAATGCCTTCAGGTTACAAAATGGAACAGCCATAGTGGTTAAGATCTTTCCTTTGACTTCAGAAAGATCTGAGTTCAATTTCTGACTCCCACTCCTTAGATCTGTGGCCACTCATTGGTTGAGCGTGTGTTAGTCACACATTGCTCTCTGTCGCCATGCTGAGCTAAGGGGAGAGAAAGGTGAACAAGATAGGCGTGTCCTCCTCTTTTAGATCCCAGGGGACAGGAAAATTGCAGATAAAATTATATAGAGGTGAAATAATGAAAAATCATAGATAAGTGCTATGGAGCAGGAGAGATTGGCTTTAAATGACATGGTAACCACAAACATGCTTTTATTTGAGGGGGTACCTACAATGAGACCCCAAGGTCGGGAGGAAACAGATCAGTCAAACATTGCTGGAAGAATATTCAGGGGATAGAACAATAAGTAAAATAGACTTGTGGTGTGAATTCCTTCATCTATTAAAAGGGGGTGATAATTTTCTTACTAATATATGAGAATTTAATAATAGCCAGGATATGTAGAACTAAGTGCAGTTCTGGAGTCATATTAAACATTAAATAAAGGGGATGAAATCCTCCTAATTAGTTGAATTGTTAAAAAGAGAAGTTAGAGCCATGCGTGGGGTCGCATGCCTGTAATCCTTGGGAGACTGAGATAGGAGGATCCCAGGTTCTAAGCCAGCCTCAGCAATTTAGTGAGGTTCTTAGCAACTTTTTTGAGACCCTGTTTCCAAGTAAAAAAATAAAATAGGGCTGGGGGTGTGGCTTAGAGGTAGAATGTCCCTGGGTTCAATCCCCAGCACCACAAAATTAAAAAAAAAAAAGGAGGAAAGTGTTTTAACATTTTACTGCTATAATGCAAAGGCCTGGCCATAAATTTAATGGAAGGAAGATTTATTTGCTGATGGTTTCGGGTTCAGTCCATGGGAGGCATGGCGGTGGGAAGCAGAGAGAGGGAGGGAGAGCACCAGGCTTCACCCTCACATCATGGAGAAACAAGAGAGCAAGGGGAGGAGGAGCAATATATAATCCCCAAGGCTTCAGCCCCAGACCCCCCTTCTCCAGCCACACCCTACCTGCCCCTGCAGCCACCCAGATAAATCCACTACAATGTACCTTCTGAGATTACAACCAACATTGTCACTTTGGTGTGATTTTAGACATTGTTTCCTTTTTTTTTTTGTGGCACTAGGGATTGAACACAGGTGCATTCTACCTCTGAGCTACACCCCCAGCCCTATTTTTTATTTTTTATTCTTTATTTTTTTATTATTATTATTTTGTGCGTGGCACTGGGGATTGAACCCAGGGGCATTCTACCTCAGAGCTACATCCCCAGCCCTATTTTTTATTCTTTATTTTGAAGCAGGGTCTCACTAAGTTGCAGAGGGCCTCACTAAGTAGCTGAGGCTGGCCGTGAACCTGGATCCTCTGGTCTCAGCCTCCCAGGTACTGGAATTACAAGCCTGCACCACCACACCCGGCTCATTGTTTCTGACTATGAAGCTCAAGTCTCTCACATACCAGCTTTATAATCTTGTATTGCTTATTAAATGCTGGGTATGGTGGTGCACACCTGTAATCCCAGTACTTGGGACAGAAGGATCACAGGTTCGAGACCAGCCTCAGCAACTTAGTGAGGCCCTCAGAAATCTAGTGAGAACCTGTTTCAAACAAAACAATAAAAATGGGGCTGATGGTATAGCTCAGAGGTAGAAGGCCCCTGAGTTCAAACCCCAGTATCACACACACGCACACACACACACACACACACACACACACACACACACACACAAATTTGCTTATTAAGGCCACAAAGTCTCAGGTTTCTCTTCTGAAAAATGGGATTAGTCCATTAGGAAAGACAAGGCCAGAGACATTCTGGAGGGAGAAAAGAAAAGAATCAGCAGGAGGTCATTATCCCGGCTTCATAGATGAGGAGACTGATTAGATCTCATGTAATTACTAAGGATTGGAATGGGAGTCCTGATTCAGAGTGGGAAGACAGAAGCAAGACCGATTTCTGATTACATAGCTGCCTCTCATTGTCTGTGTGTTTTAGCATTATGTTGCATTTCCTTGAAGGAAAATGTAAATCTGATAATTATGTAGGTGTTCCTACATCTCCTTAAGAAACAAAGAGTTTTTCCGTGCTTTATAGCAGTCACTCTCAACCCCAGAGTGATTTCTGTCACCCTACTCATGGGGGATATTTGGCAAACTGTGCAGGTATTTTTAGTTGTCACAACATGGTTGTGGGAAGAGAATGGGGTCCCCAGCATCTGCCTCAAGAGTCCAAGGATGCTGCTAAACACCCCACTATACTCAGGAGACATGCTACTCCCCATAACAAATAATTACCCAGCTTCATCAGCCACAAGTGCCCAGGCTGGCAAACCCTGGGTTCCGAGGTAAATACTCGACTAATGATGGAGGGAGTCGTGTATAAAACAACAGCAACAAATTATAGGACTGAAGAGAGTGAGGTAAGAAGGTTCAGGAATATATAGAAAAGTAGTTTCCTAAACTGCAATAGATAAGGGTTTTTAACTCTCTCTGAACACTATAATCTATAAGAACGGCATGAGCGACAGCCTCCATAAATAACTGCTTTCGATGCAACTCACTCTTGGAAATATGATATTGCTTTTCAGAAAGTTGTAATATGGAGGAAGGAAATGAGTTTTAAAACCTAGGTATTTTGTAAACCCACAGCCCTGTATAATTTTCAAAGTATGTAACGACAAGTGGATGAACTATTAATCACCTCTCTTGCATGAATGAGGACTAGAATTTCGGAAGGCATTATATTAAATCCTGTTGGTATACCTGCTTTTGATTAAGAGTATGAAAATTCTTTAAAATCTTGGTTCCACCCTGCTGTGGCTTTTTGTCAAATTTTGGAAATTGAGCCATTAAATTCCTTCCGTGATCTCACCTTCTGGCAGGACATCTTTTTGGTGGGATGGATCTATTGCAGACATTGTGGCTAATGAGATGGCCGCAGGATGGGTAGCGAGAGTTGATTGACGTCACTAAAATTTTGAGTCATGATGATCGGCTCAGGTTTCCAACAAAAAATAGGAAGAGTCTGAGTTAAAATGGGCATGCGGGAAAGTTGAATTGAGTTATGATTAAAAGCGTTGGCTCTGAATCCAGACTCTCTGAATTCAAATCCAAATGCAAATTTACTATCTATGGGTCCTTGAGAAAATTACTCAGTAGAGCCTCACTCCAGTTTCTTGAACACTAAAATGGGCATTGATAATAGAACCTCCTTCATAAATTTTTTTTCTAAGAAACAAATTATAGGGCCTGTGTAAAGTTAATCAAAGAAGGTTTAATGCATTTCCATAAGTATCATTTTATACAGGAGTGGGTGATCAGCTCATAGAACAACTAGAATATTTCAGATTTATGCCAAGAAAAGACCACATACTTAAAGTAGGCCCACAAATATGGACAAATTTATACTATAGCTATTAAGTATGTCATTTTAAGAATATCTAAACAGAATCTACTGGAATTTGACAACATATTTATTAAGACTCTAAATAGAAAATCTTTCCCAATGCATGAAACAAAAAAAAAACAATAACATTAACTCAATCTTGTTCAGAGTTTGATATAGAGGACAATTGGACCAAAATTAATATGGTTTTAATTGAATCATTCAAGGACCCTTTGAATGATTGTGGTGGTACACACCTGTAATCCCAGTTCATGGAAGGCTGAGACAGGAGAATCACAGGTTTGAGGCCAGCCTCAACAACTTAGTAAGACCCTGTTTCAAAGTAAAAAAATAAAATAGGGCTGGGGATGTGACTGGGAGGTAGAATTCTCCTAAATTCAATCCCCAGTAACAACAACAACAAAACCAAGAATGATACAATGAGTAAAGATGAACAATGGTGAAGTCTAACATGGGCTCTCCCTTCGTAGACTTTTTTTTTTTTTTTTTTTTTTTTGCAGTACTGGGGATTGAACCCAGGGGCATTTTACCTCCGAGCTACACCCCTGGCCCTTTTTTTTTTTTTTTACTTTATTTTGAAACTGGGTCTCACAAAGTTGCGGAGGGCCTCACTAAGTAGTTGAGGCTGGACGCGAACCCGGATCCTCTGGTCTCAGCCTCCCAAGTACTGGGATTACAAGCATGTGCCACCATGCCTGGCTCCTTTGTAGACTTTCTTGATGTATAATATGAAGAGCTCTCCTTCCTTTGAACAGAGAACACAGATTTGCCTAAGTAACAGTGTTTTTTTCCAAAACAGTGCTGTTTTGGAAAGCAATGGGGCCGTAGTCATTTACAGGTGGGACAGGTTATGCTTTGCATTGGGAAGAAGAGAGAAGTAGGAGAGCTATCTCCTAGAGATTCAAGTCAAGAAACAAAGCTATGGAGAGGGTCATGGCTCTCTCGTCTGTCCTTAAACTAGATAGAGAGCAATCACACTGTTCTTATTTTTATTTATTTATTTTTTTGCGGTACTGGGGATTGAACCCAGGGGCATTCTACCTCCAAGCTACACCCCCAGCACTCTTTTTTTATTCTTTATTTTGAAACAGGGTCTAAGTTGCAGAGGCCTCACTAAGTAGCTGAGGCTGACCGCGAACCCGGATCCTCTGGTCTCAGCCTCCCAAGTACTGGAATTACAAGCTTGCGCCACTACGCCTGGCTCACACTGTTCTTAATTGTTGGAATTGGAGAATTATTTAGTGATTACTATGATAGTAGTTAGAGCTCTTTTACGCTCTCCATTTTTGAAGAGGGACATGGAACGTTCGTGAACATTTCATGCCAGGTACAGGTGCCTAGGATCCTGGCACTCCTTAGACCCATTGCAGAGCGTTGGCTCTTTGGTCTTAGTTTTGCCACTAGTAATGGGAGAATAACGTTTTATCTAAAACTCAAAGATGAGCAACAGTGTGTAGCAGCAGAATCAATAAGAGGTCAGCAGATAAGGCAGACAATTGAATTCAGAAGCGGCAGAGTGGGTCCAGGAAGAGTTGTGTGCAGCCCCTGAGCAGAATCAAGAGCTTTGAATCAGGTGCCGGTGATAGGAGACGGTACGGGAAGGCTCTGTTATTTTATTTTAGTGGCTGCTCATTGCTTTGACTCCTATCTAGCAGTAGTGGAAAGGGTTCTGACAATAGCTCAGTAATGAAAGTAGCACCAATATAATGGAAGTTATTTTTCTTTTGGTTTCCTCTGAAATGGAGAGAAAATAGGAATGAGCAGTCACTCTGATGAATACGGAACATCCAAAAATCGCTTCCCATCTGCTAGCTAAATAGACAAATAACCATAAATCTTTTAAATGATAAAAACAAGAAAACATAGTACATATATCAAAAAATTCTTTTGGCATCTCCTACCAGAAAACCTAAGAGGAAATATTTGTTTAATTTTTAATGTGCTAGTTTTTTGTAGTGAAATCAATGCTACATTAATATTTTTAAAAGGAAAGCATATTATTGATAAATGGAGAATTTTACATTAAAAATAATTTTAGTGTTCTTAGGATACATGCTTTATGACTGACAAAGATTTCTTTAGTAGTCATGCTGATATTTGTAAACACAGACATTATGCATTTTAATAAAATGGATTAAAGGTGTTACACTGTCCCTTCACTTCATGTGTGGTACTTTTTAAAGTCAGGTTTATTCAGGTAAGATTTATGTAGTTCTCACCCCTTTTAAGTATATGTTCTATTGGTTTTAACAAACACATACAGTCGTGTCTGGTTTCCCTTTGACTACTGGTTTCTAGAGTCAATGGGGGAGCAAATTGTTGATAAACAACAAAATCCTGAATTCCCAACTCTTCAAATTTTACCCTGAAGCTTGCTTGAAAATTCTCAAGAGAATTTCAAAATTGAACCTTTGAGAGACTGGGTATACATATTCCATTCTCTCAATGATCTGGAGTAAAGAAAAAAATACATCTATACATATATATGTATACACACATATACTAATATTACAAAATATGTTAGTACACAGACATAGTATTTAAAAAATGACCGCCAATTATTATCATAATTTGATTTTAAAATTAAACATGTGATGCTGCAAGTATATATTATTACATATTTTGATATGTCCTTAATTGGATATATTAATTGGATACTATTACCTGCTCTAAAAATCTTATTGTGTTATAACTGAATATTGGTTAAATGTTTTTCTCAATTTACTTCAAGTGGATATGCTAGATATTCAGTGTATTTATATATAACTTAAAATAAAATATAAGTGCCTTTCATAGCTTAATAGTTTTAAGAAAAGGACACACATTCTTTATTAAGATCCATAAATGATAAAATTGATAAATTTTTCAAGTGTTTTAGGTTGGTTGCACAAGAAAATAATAATGATAATGATGTGATGTCAGAATAATGTTATATATTATGGCAAACTAATAACCTCCAGGGTGCTCAACTTCCATGAAATTCATTTCATATCTCCTCTATTATGGAGGATCTGTGAAAAATAGTTTACTATTCCCCTTCTGAGATATTCGGCAATGCGAGCTAGGCTCATGAAAGCAAAGAGATTAGATATTGTCATTTTCAAAGGGTAAAATCTGTGAAAGCTGTTTTCTAATTCTAGAAATGTCTGAGTGATAAAAATCCCTTTATGCAAATAACGTGGGAGGAACAAAGCCCAGTCATTTTTTTTCCCCTTCAGCTTTCAAAATACATATATTCTTTGCCTTTAAAACAGCACACTTAGTGGAGCAATACTTCCTAGACACACACATACCATCAAGGGTATGTGTTCACATAAACGATGCTTATTTCTTGAAATCATCTAGACTTGGCCTCTCTCAAAAAGGCTTTAATCCCCACACCTGGGAAAGAACCATCATGATTTCAAATCTGTGTTTTTTCTTTCTAATTTTATTTGATTCCATAAAAATGCTTTTCCTAACCAGTAATGCTATAAAGACTGTGTCTTTATTTGTCAAAATATGGTGGAAATGCATTTATTCTTTTTTTTGTGTGTGTGGTACTGGGGATTGAATCCAGGGGCATTCTACCTCCAAGCTACACCCCCAGTCCTATTTTTTATTCTTTATTTTGAAACAGGGTCTCACTAAGATGCAGAGGGCCTCACTAAGTAGCTGAGGCTGGCCTCGAACCTGCAGTCCTCCTGTCTCAGCCTCCCAAGTGCTGGGATTGCAAGCGTGCGCCACCACACCCAACTGCATTTATTCTTTTATTCATATATTTAATAAAGTACATTTGGCTTTCATTGCGGGTTGGGCTAGTTGTTAAAGATAAAATAAGATGTGTAACCCTTAGTGATCACAGCCCTCTTAAAACTTAGAATCTAATGAGAGAGAAAGCCAAATAATATTAAAGCCAAATGTAAAAGTACTATTTTGACAAGCACTACCTAGGATTAAACTATAATAGGGCAATTTGACCTGGTAAGAGAGATCAGAGAAGACTTCTTTGCAAAGGCAATGCTCCAACTAAGGTGGAAACAATAAATAATCATTGGAGAGAGAGAGAGAGAGAGAGAGAGAGAGAGAGAGAGAACCAAGCAGAGGTAATGATAATTGCAAAAGCCCCATGACGAGAAATCAGGAATAGTACACAGGACGGATGACAGTGTTGCCAAAGAGAGACTAAGGCGAAGAATAATAAGAGAAGTTGGTTGTGTGTTTGGGAAACTAAAGTGTGGACCATGAAAGAGTGTTTAAAACTCCATGCTGGGGGATATGGGTTTAATTGTTATTTTATTTTTATTTTAAAATTCTGTATTAATCTCACTGGATATCTTTATATATGTGTAATACACACACACGGTTTTATATATGACGATTTTATTTTTATTTGTTTTTCTCTAATATAATTTGCATTAATGACATAAATTTTCTTTTTAAAACTTTAAGGTGAAAGCATTGAGTCAGAGTAAAGAAAAAATAGTTTTGCAATAATGATATAGGTGATATTCAGATATGCCAAAACTATATTTGTGACATAAAAATGACTAAAGTTTGGGAAATAAGGCTTTTGTTTAATATAGGACTGTTTCAACTGACACAACTGAAATTTTCAGAGCTCATTATTAAGTTTGGTATTTTCGTTATAACCTGTTAAATTTGTTAAAAGAAAAAGAAACAATAATAGTTACACTGACACCACTTCTAAATGTTTTGAGATATTTCGAAAATAGAACTTCTGTATTTTCAAAAACTATTGCCTATCTTATATGAAATTCAGGATCAGATATTGCAGATATTGGTCTCTTTGTGTTCTTAGAGATACATTGTGATGTAACATGTATATTCCTAGGGAGTTACTTGAATGAGTTCTAATCTGAGGTCCCTGGTTTATGGAAAAACCTAATGAGTCAGTTTGATCAGTAAGTATGCTACTGCTAGGGATGGAAAGTGCTTATGTAGTTCTAGATCCCTCTTTAGAGCATTACTGGTTTAGAAGAGCATTTTTCCGGCTCATTGAAGATAATTCAATTAAAAGAAAGAAAAATATTGAGATTTTTCCTAAAAAATTCTATCTCCCCTATAGACTCTATATTGTACTAATATTTACCTTTAAAGCTGAGATTTAGGTTATTAATGTCAGCTCCACTAATGATATCACTTGTTGAGTAGCTGACTAGGTGCCAGCAATTGTGCTATGTTCTACAAATCCTGCTGCCTACATTCAGGGCAGGGCTTTCTGTTTAATCTGCTGTTACACACCCAAAGTCACATGATCTTGGGTGTGTCATGATCAGGTCAAGTTGACAACCTAGATTGACTATCACATCATGTGCGTGCATATGTATATATTAGGTATCAATATCCTCCTCTAGGCATTTATAATGATATAAATATCTGGAAATAACATAAAATAATAAAATCATGACCTTGGATGATTAAATGAAACTCTCAAAGAAATAGTTGTATTAATAAAGAATATGCCTCAGCTATCAATTACCATTTCCCCCTCTTGTATTTCAGTTACTCTGGAATCTATTTCCCATGTATTAATTATACAATAACAGACATTTGCATTTCTTTCTTTTTTCTTTTTCTTTTCTTTTTTTGTGTGTGGTACTGTTTGTGCTACTGGGGTTTGAAATCAAGCTACATCCCCATCCCCATTTTATTTTTATCTTGAAACAGGGTCTTTCTAGGTTGAAGAGAGTCTCACTACTTGCTGAGGCTGTCCTTGAACCTGTGATTCTCCTGTCACAGCTTCCCAAGTACTAGGATTACAGGCATATGCCACCATGCCCGGCACGACATTTGTATTTCTGTCTAACCAAAACACAAACATGGGTACCAGCAGTAGCTGGAAATGATCAGTTAGTGTATAAATCAATAAGAGATTATAAATTTCAGGTTGTATGTCAGATTCCGGAAGGACAGTTGCCAGAAAGCCACACTTCTTGGAACAATGTTTGAATTACTGGCACTGGGTATTGCCATATTGATTTATTGATTAAAACAACAGCAATAATCTACCAGCTTAAGTGGCAAGCAAAATGAGTGAGTGATATGGGGGTATTAATTGTGCGTGTAGATTTTTAAACACAAAATTATAACCAAGCACTTGATAGTTTCTTCTGAAATTATCTTTCAGGGTACTCCTCAGAAAACCCTAAAGTTAAATGATGTTTTATCCCTTAATGATTTTTTATGAGGACTCTTTAATCAAATTAGCCCCAATGTCACTATCACATCCTAAAAAAATAATTCTTCATATCATAACAATTTCTCAATTGTTTTACTTTTTAAGAGTTGACTTTGCTTGAGATGTGAATGAAGACCAGGGCCATGTTTCATGATCAATTGAAATGACTTTTATGGTAGTTTGCCACATCAACTCTAATATTTCTGTAATGTGTTGTTGAAGACCTGGGGTATAATTTCT
This sequence comes from Glis glis, assembly GCA_004027185.1. Classification (NCBI taxonomy): domain Eukaryota; kingdom Metazoa; phylum Chordata; class Mammalia; order Rodentia; family Gliridae; genus Glis; species Glis glis. The sequence continues at coordinate 35,028 of PVJS01009110.1, forward strand.
GCAGAATTTCCCACATTCTGAATTTTGCTGATTGCTTCCCCGCAGTGTCTTTAGCAAGATTTTCTTCCCCTCAGTGTCCTGTATTTTGGAACATATGGATTCACAGGTTTATACTTGTTTGCTGTATTTTAATACATGGTAGTTACCATCCCTCATGACGCTCAAATGGGTCTATCTCTGGCCAGTGGGTGTTTGTTCAGGTTTGATCCCGAGTTCTTAAGACACTACTTTTGAAAGATTTGTTTACATTTTTGTTTTTGGTTATTACAAGTTGATCCAGGCTTATCTTGTACATTTCCTGTCTCAGACCTGAAGAAACCATTTCTCCAGTGAGCTCTAGAGTCTTACAATGGAAACATTATTGAGAGAATACAAGTAGGCCACTAAAAGAACACATTTCCATTGAGTTAGTCATTAATCATAGTTGTTTTCAGTGGTAGAAAATGGGAAATATATGTATACATGAGTATGTGTATTTCTTTAAAATAAAAACCACATATGTGTTCATGCTACTTTTAATTTGTAGATATTTTAAATTTACTTTTGTTTTATTATTATATAGAATACTTACATTATTTCAAAATTTAATCTATAAGCAGCATACAGGCTAAGAAATCCAGCTTACTTTCTCTTACCTCCATTTTATTGCTTCCCTTCTCCATTGGTAAGCTTAAAAAAATTGAGGATTATATTTCCAACATTCTTAATAGAAAACAAGTACATCAAACATACATTCTGATCTCCAAACTTTCTTAGATAATCTGCAACATAGTCTATATTTTCTGAGAATTAACAGTCACTTGGTAGAATGGCTCCTCATTCCAGCTGCATAATCCTAGTTAAGATGGATTTGTTTACATAATGTTCTCAAACAGTGCACTTTTTTTTTTTTTTTGCGGTACCAGAGATTGAACCCAGGGGCGTTCTACCTCCGCGCTATACCCCCGGCCCTATTTTTTATACTTTATTTTGAAACCGGGTCTCACGAAGTTGCGGAGGGCCTCACTAAGGAGAGAGAGAGAGAGAGAGAGAGAGAGAGAGCTGAGGCTGGACGTGAACCTGGATCCTCCGCTCTCCTCCTCCCAAAGTACTGGGATTACAAGCGTGCGCCACCACGCCCGGCAAACAGTGCACTCTTGATAAGTACTTGAGTTGTTTCCATGATAACTTTTTTGTGTGATTACAAATAGTGCTACAATGAATAGCTTTGTCTGAATAATTCTGAATTAATGACTTCATTTTAATAACAGCTTATGACATTTTACCTAGTTTAAGGTCAATAATTATTCCATTTAATAAAGAAAGAAGACTAGACTGCTCGTCAGAACATGAAGTGCTAAGAAAATGCTTTAATTGATTAGCCAATCGATTGATTAATCTAGCCAAATAATTATAATGCATACAAGCAAAAAAAAAAAAAATCAGGACAAGGAAGAATTAATTCCTCCACAATTAATTTGACTGAGATCAGATCTCAAATCATTGACAAAGACTGATAAATCTGTCAGAGCACCCTGGGCCTAGTGCCCCTCAGAATTCTTCTGTACCAGACTCTTGTCTCTAATGCTCTGATCCCACGCCCTGCTTTCACAGACTTTATCTAATTTTCTTTTTTTAACACTGCCCTTTGCCATTTTTTGTCAATTGTCATCCATAATATACCATGTAAGAGAAAAATTAATGTTTAATAATTTCGGTACTTGAGCTATCGAGTGAGATATCAATTTCACATTTCTCAAGTAACTTGGCAAAAGTGGAAGATACTGAATCGTCTTCCAGGCACTACCCCACAGTGATGGGAAGGAGGAACTCTCCTTAACCCTTTAAAACTCTACCAGCCCTCTTCCCTGCTCCCCTGCCCCAACCTAGATTTCCCATCTCCTTTCTAGGGATGTCCAGCCCGTTTCTTTCACAGAACCACTGGCTGAGCCTAAATACATGTTTTACAGGGCCATTCTGCTGCTTCCCAGTTTGCCGCAGAGAGTCCTTATGCATCCCCTTTCACAACTTTTTAAATTACTTAAAGTGCAACATTTGTATTGGAACTCATCTATCACCATTTCTCTTTGCAATTGCCTCTGAATTGACAGTTCATTTTTCAGGAAGAGTGAAGGTGACTTTTAAGCAGGAATCAAGGATTTGATTTTTATGCTGTTAGAACGCTTGCATGAAAATATGGACTATCACACACACCTATGGTCCAGATTTTTCCTTGATCAAGAAGCCACTTGTTATTTCTAGAGAATTCCCAAAGGCAGGATTTATTTCCAATTTAAAGGTTTTTTTTTAACAGAGTAGCTAATAGCTATTATTTAATATTTATGTTTTATTGTTTTTTTCCCCCCAATACTATCCTTTAAATGTACTTTCTACTCTCATGTGAATCCCTTGAAAATAAAGGATCGTAAACCGGGCATGGTGGCGCACGCTTGTAATCCCAGTACTTGGGAGGCTGAGACCAGAGGATCTGGGTTCGCGGCCAGCCTCAGCTACTTAGTGAGGCCTCTGCAACTTAGTGAGACCCTGCTTCAAAATAAAGAATAAAAAATAGGGCTGGGGGTGTAGCTCGGAGGTAGAATGCCCCTGGGTTCAATCCCCAGTACCACAAAAAAAAAAAAGAAAAGAAAGGATTGTAAGGTAGGAAAAATAGGTTATAGCAGCTCAACAATTCACAATAGCCACATTAGGAAACTAACCCAGGTGTCTGTCAACAGATGCATTGATAAAGAAAATGTGATATTTACATACGATGGAATTTTATTCAGCTAGAGAAGAACCAAATGACGTCATTTCTAGGAAAATGGATGAAACTAGAGAATATTATGCTAAGTGAGATTAGTCAGTCTCAGAAAGTCAAGGGTGGTAGTTTTCTCTCATGTGTGGAAGCTAGAGAGAAAATAAAGACATAAGGGGCATTAAATAATGCAAAGCTAGATCTGTAGAGTAGTTGAATGGGGTTAGGGGTGGGAGATAGGAAGGGGAAGAGGGAGGACTATGGAAGGTAACAGTTCCAATAACACTATGACAATAGGTGAAGGTGTTATCAAGCTCACTAACTCCTGTGTGAAGGGAGGAGGGGGAAGCAGGAGGGGATGTGGAGGGAAGTGTGCAAAGAGCTGTGCGCATGTGTGTTTTTAACACATGGAACCTCACTGTGATGCATAAGTGCGATGCACCAGTAGGAAAACGTTTAAAATAGAAAAAGATTGACAGGAATGCTTTTATCCATCCTATTCCTTTTTTCTTCCATTGCATGAGCTTGTGTTGGGTCTTCCTGCCTTTCCAAAGTGTGGGTGTACCTTCGCCTTCTGTTTTTCTCACCATGACCATTTCCTTTATGTGTCTTTTCCATCTCTATATTCTAATCTAGAAAGTGATATAAATAACTTTGTTACCAAATTAGAGATCAGTGCACTTGTTTAAGAATTTTATGCAAAATACAAGCATCATATTTTTTATAGTCAAATTGATTGTGTTTAAAAAAGCTTCTCCCATTTGACTGCAAATGATAGTCACTTGATGGAATTTAAGGAAATATCCAGGATGCAAAACAGACCAATGAACTCAGATACACTAGGGGTGAGGCCCAGGCATTTTCTAAAGGTCCTCGGTGCTTCCAATGTGGAACCAGGGAGAAAAACCAATGGGTAAGAATGTATTTCTCTTAAGGATCACACATCTGCAGTTCTGAATCCTCCTTAATTGGCCACTACTAATGGGAGATGCATTATGACCCTGAGCCGAAAACGTTTTGAGGAGAGATGTCATCAGTTCTATAAAGCTACATCACAAACCTCATTAACCAACCTACCATTTATAAATAAATACAAAATAGCTAAGGTGAAATAATATTTCAAAGACTAAATTATAACTCAAAACTGTCTTTAAGTACTGATGAAGAAAAAACAAAGATTTAAGCGCTGATATTTAAACTACCTGTTCAAGTTGCAGAATGAAAATCACTAGGAATGATGTTCAACTTACCCATGGAACTTGACTAGTGCAGCATTCATAATAGGTATCTTCCAAATCCATTTAGACTCCATTTTATAGAGTTTTACTTTTATCCACATACAAACTTCTTTAATGGAAATTGCCCATATGTCATACAGTGCATGGTTGACTTATTTTACATTTGCTTAACAGCCTTATTTCGCGATTTAAGGGGACTTTTGTAAGGGCAAAACAGTCAAACAGTAGCTTAATAACAAGATGGTTTTAAAAGGGCACTCAAGGCAAAGTGTGAATATGGCATTTAACATTGATTAGTAACATGAGTATATTGCAGATATTCAACTAGGAACTAAATTCGGCATATCAATTCTGTTAGTGACATATGTAGATATTTTTTTTCCTTACTAAGTAAATGGTAAAATCTTACCATGAGGAAAAGTGATTCTTTTTAAACACAGGAGGTGTAAAGTGGTACTTGCTTGCATTTGTTTGTATGCTAAGCCTCGATGATTCAGATTACTTTCGATTCTCATCATGAAAATATTAAAATTTGTACATTTTTCCATTGTAAGAGGTGATGCCAGCTGTTTTGTTACACGGCTCAGGGATTTAACTGGTGTGCCTGGGAGCATATGCCTTTTAGAAGACATTTTAGTTAAACATTTGGATGTTGCCATACTTATAACTCAGGAGAGAAAGTGCACTCTGTTATTTTAATTATTTTAGCAAGTGGCTGTATATCATTACTTTCCTCTGAAAAGTTTTATTGACCTATGACCATTACATATTACTATATAGTGAAAAGTATATATGTGTACCCATATATCTATATGTAACATATTTATGCAAATTAGAATCCTTAGAGGAAATATAGCAAATATATTTGCCATAATAGTTATGTCCAATTCTTTTTTCAGGGAAGGGGGAGTAGTAGGGATTGAACCCAAAGGCATTCAGCCTCTGAGCTGTAGCCCCAGCCCTTTCTGTTTTTTTTTATTTTGAAACAGGGTCTTGCTAAATGGCTGAGGCTGGCCTTGAACCTGCTATCCTCCTGTCTCAGCCTCCCAAGTACTGGGATTATAGGTGTGTATGTCAGCATACCCAGCTTAGGTATGCCTTATTCTTATTTTCTTTAGCATAATAATAATTCAACCAAGCACTGAAGTTGATTTAGCTGAAATACTCTGTCTCACTAATGTAGATTTGGTTTAGGTACAATAAAAAATAGGACACCTGAGACAATACCACTAACGTGATTCACAAAGATAAAACACAATCAATTGATGTCGGGGGCTCCTTGTATTAGTAACATACATGTTTTGTGTTCCATTATTTTAACAATATTCCACACTAGAAAACTGTATGCCATTTGAAATGGCATGTATCTCAGTTTTATATGAACTTCACATTTTCTTCATATTAACGAGAAGAAATATTGCTAAAGGTTGATGTTACCCACAGAGGCAGGCGTGACAAGCAAAGCTTGTTAACAACCAAGGCAGTGCAAGTCCATGGGGGGAGTGTGTAAATGAAACCTTTTGCAGGAGCAGAGCAAATGCTGGGAAACTCATCTAGGAGCTCTGAAGGAAAGCCCAGTGTTGACAGCAGAACATCACAGGGTTTGGCAGCAGGCCACATACCATCACTCAGTGAGCACTTGGCAGCACAAGAGATCATAGGTACGTGTGTGTGTGTGTGTGTGTGTGTGTGTGTGTAGACTGTGCAAAGAATGAGGACTCCAGGCCACCAGATTCCCCCCAAGAGAGGCAGCATCATGGAATCTCACCAGCAGATACCAAAGGACTAACTAGTCAAAACAGTTTGGAGCAGGATTAAATGACTTGGAGTTGGGATAGTGGGAGAATAAAACTGGTGAAACCAAAGAATATGTGAAGGTGGATTATTAGAATAGGATGATAAGCAGGGATGGACATCAGGTTTAAGGAAGCAGTCTAATTAGAGCTAGGGAGCAGGCTTAGTGTCAAGACTCAAGGAGAGCATCAGTTATTGCTGAGAGCCACCCTTCATAGCCTTGCTAACTCCAGACAAGACTGGTGCCAGATACACTGGAGCAGCGCTCAAAACCATCTGAGGATGGAAGCTGCAGGGTTCAAGGGATTAGAAATGGAACCGAAGAGAAATACAAAGGTTGTGAATCAAACAGCATTGGACATGGAACACATAATATCAACAATTTTATTTCCATGGCATGCAAATGGTATGCAAATTTTAGAACAATGCGCCAATCACACTTCTGCAGAATACAGAGCAGTCAGAGTTGGAGTTTTATAGCTTTACCACAAGAGTCTTTTCTTATATAACCGGAGATGTTTATACTAGACCCCTAGCATAACAGAAATAACTTCCAAGTATTTTATTCCAACCTGTCAAGAACTTCTAGGTGCACAGAGTTCCTTAATGGAGTATTATCACTTATGTCAAGACAAAAATATAAAGAACTCAGATATGCACTTTTTTATTTTGTCTAAGCAGCCTGGGGCAATGCATTCTCTGCAGATTCAACTACACATCGCTTATCCTTCACACATGAATTACAAGAAACTATAGCATTAGAACATCTGAAATGGAGGGTTTTTTTTCCCTCCATCCACAGGTTGGTGAGTTTGACTTATACCACACTCCAGACATTTGTTTTATTTCCCCTTGTGTTTCATTTGAGGAAATTTGCATTTTTAAATGGCAGCATAGAATGGAATATAAGATTAGATAATTGCAATAAGTTATATAGTCTCTCAATAATTCCCTTATTCCTAATGCCAAATTTAAAATATACACACATACACATGAAAGTGTATGTCTTGACTTTTGGAATTCAAAGGCAAAGCAGTATTCATTGGGAAAAATAATATACATGAAGCTCAATGAATGCACAATTTTCAGTGGCGATATCATAAATATAATCCTTGTTTCCAAACTGTAGTGATTTCAGTAAAACTTGACTTATGGCATACAGGTTTGTAAATTTTCTCTGTCAATACCTAAATTTTTCTTCAAAGTACATAGTGAAACGTCCTGGCTTTCATGACGGAGCGCTGCTTCTGCGGCTTTTAACAGCCTCATCGTTCTTTTGTTGTTTCAAACAAAGACGCCTTATTCCGTCTGAACAGATTGTTTTAAATGCGTCTTTTTCAAAATTAAGTTTTATCTTTAAGAGAAGGTGCAGCTTTTCCATCGCTTCTTTAATAACAAGGGAGGAGGTTTCCTTTTAACCTCTTTGTAGTCTACATGTCAACAAAATGACAGACGTCTGCTATGTGGGCTAAGGAAGAAAATAACGTATTATCACCCCACTTCTGTCCAACATAATCTTGTTAATAACTGCAGTTTATGAATATTTATCATGAGACACAGTGGTTAAAGTGACAGGACAGCTTTAATTTTCAGGTAGCATTTCTGATATTTATGCAATGTAACTCTACTGATTAATCAGACTGCTGAGGCTTTAAAAATATAGGCTGGCCTGAATTTGTCCTATCTTTTGTGACTCTTTCCCTCCTTGCACGGCAACACATTTTGTTTAATTTCTGCTGAAAATGACTCAAAGTTCTTTTGCAGACAGTTGTAGACTTGGCCAAATTTTCTACAGGCTTCAAAATTGGACCTGGAGTCAACAAGGACATTAGAAATAACTATTGCTGATCACTGAAAGAGAAGAGCAGACATGGGCCTCTGGAGTACCACACAATCTTGAAAGATGTGGCGTGTTATTACAAAGTGAAATACAATTCCACATTCCAGAACCTCTGTTCCTTTCAGGTGTTGGTCTGAACCATGATTTGCTCCTTCATTCTTCAATCCCAGGGCTTTCTTGGGTGCGATTTCCTTTCTGAGAGAAAACTTTCCGGCAGAGTGAAAGCCTGAGAACTCTTAAGTTCCGATGAATGATAATGAGCATTGTCTAGGAGCAGTAAAATTGAGTCCTTGGTTCTTGCCACTGAGCCAGAGCCGCAGGAGTGAATTGTGTGAATGGTAATGAGACCAGGGAGGCGGCAGATGCTCGCGTGCCTTTACAATCCAAATCCCACCAGCGCATTCCTCCCACAGAAACTTTGAGGGACATCTTGGAGCCCTGGAGATGGAGATAGACCCCGCCATAGCCACATGCCACCTGCTAGACCTATTGTCAAAAAAAAAAAAAAAGGCCATTACAATGACAAAGTTGTTTGCTGTCTTTTGCAATGACATTATGGCACTGGTTTGAACACACTGGAGGAATGGAACATCTGATTCTTTACGAAGAAACACTTGCATCCAAAACATTTAATGACTGACATAGAGAGGCTGATGTGCAGGGTATGATGCATATTCTTCTGATAAACCAGGTCTGCCCTTTTCTCTTGTTAACAGCTCCCTGAAGCTGTTTATTCTACAGCAGATTTTGAAGAACATATGCTTTTAGATGACCTTAATTGAAAAGGGACCTGTTTTGGTTGTTGTTCCTACAGAAAAAAAAATCAAAAGAGAAAATGTTTAGGACTTAGAATTATTATAAACGTTCATATCTAAATAAAAAATTAAAACTTTTGATGTTTTGGGTCATCTGAACCCAAATGCTCTGTGAGTGACCTTTTTTTATCGAGTTTGAGTTGTTGCCCAGTGAACATTTAGCAATAATTTGCTAAATATCGAAGACAGGGAACACCAGAATGCCCTGTTTGGGGGAAATGAATGATCAGAATGGAGGCAAATAAAATTTGAGGTGACCCTACCACACTGGCTCCTCAGAGGTATGCGGCAAAGCTTTCCAGGTGGCAGTTTGGCAATTTCCATAAGGAGAGTACAATGGTATAATGCTTTAGTATATATTGGCTACTTCACTGTTAAAGATGTATATGGCCAGGCATGGTGGCACACAGCTGTAATCCCAGTACTTGGGGAAATGAGACAAGAAGATTACAGGTTCATGGATAGCCTTAGCACCTTAGCGAGACCCTCAGCAACTTAGTGAGACTCTGTTTCAAAATAAAGAATAAAACAAATAGGTCTGGGGGTGTAGCTCGGAGGTAGAATGCCCCTGGGTTCAATCTCCAGTACCACAAAAAAAAAAGAGAAATAAATAGGGCTGGGGATGTGGCTTAGAGGTAGAATGCCCCTGGGTTCAATCCACAGCACCACAAACAACAACAACAAAAAATGTACATATCTGTTTTTTTGTTTGTTTGTTTTATGATGCTAGGGATAGAGCAGTCCAGGGTCTTGCATATACTAAGTGAACTCTCTCTACCACTGAGCTACACCCCCAGGTCCATATATCTGGTTTTCAGAAATCTTGGTATTGTAGTCCTCATAGGAAATGGTGGACCTATTTCTGTTATTAAATGGTTCATTTAAATGGCTACTACAAGTAAGGCAGATATGTCCTCCTTACATGGACCAAGGAAGAAAGTTCCCTGCCTCTGTCTAGTTTAAAGTAAACCTGCTTAAGTCCTCATAGTTTGTACAGGTAGTTGACCCTCCATGCTATAAATGCAATTAGTTAGGCTAATTGCTAATTTCTGACTGCATTCTGGATAAACGTTGATAACCATGCACTAACATGACAGATTTCAGATTGAAAATTTTATGTGCTTTTCACGTTTATATCATTGTTATCAATTCAGGAACTGGCTGTAGGAGCTCAGTGCTGCTGGATTATTCTGTTTGCTAACACCCAAGATTCTATAGTAAATAAAAAAACTGTATTATTTTCATAACAATAAAATATGTGCTTCTGACTTACTGAGAAGTCAGATATGGAAGCATGTGGGAACAATATGTAAATGCCAAGCAAGCTGTTTATACCGGGATACGCTCCTGCATAATAATCATAATCCAATCCTAGCAGAAACCTTCTGAATGTAAAACATCGTTGAGTTACAGCAAAAGAGAAGGAACCACAGCAAATGTTGTCCTTGATGATTATTGGTGAGAAAGCTCAGATATGTTTACTTTTCTTACAAATTAGGGATTTCTGGAAGTTTAACACTATCCAATAAGATCCTTTAAATTATTTTATTGTGCCTTGGTGAGCTACTCTGGAAAACAAAAAGGAGCATTATGAGATTTGCTTTTATTTATTGCTATTACTGGAAGAACACATTAAAACAGGTGTGTGCAGCCATTTTGTCTAAGAAAAATTTGTATTGAGAATTGTGGAGAATGTAAAGGTTCCTTTACAATTTCACTAGATTCATGTGAGAAATTCAGAAATTTTATGTGGACACTGTATGTTTCTTCACATTTGAAGGATTCTGTTTTTATTTATTGAATTGTTTTATTTATGAAGAAATTTGTTGTTATTGAATGGTTGGATCCAATACTTTGGGCTGAGCAAGATAAAGTACATTTATTTGCCTTACTAAAAACATTAATGTCTTTCATTTAGCCTCCACAAAAGAAAGCAATTTCTAGAAAAGCTTGTCAAAATAAATAATGTACCCCTGAGTTCTCAAAGTAAGCAGGAAATCCAGGTGTACTTTTTATGACTTCCTCCCAAATTTAGGATTTAATCTTTTATTCAAGAAAATACTGTGGAGAGTAACTTATCACTGTGAAGACGTGTTGGTTCAAACAATGAAGCAACTTCAAAGACTGGCTGCAGGGAAAATGGGTCACTTTGATCTCTGGTCAGTGTCACCCGTACTGCATTGGGCTACACAAATAAGAATCTAAATAACTAAATATCATCTTTTCTCAATATCCCTCTTGTTCATCTGCAGATGATGAAATTGTGATTCTTTCTACATGAGCCTAGTCTCAGGGCACATACAGATATCCTAACTTAAGTGGTCTGGGATATTTACAGCCAGTAAAAATACCCATCAGTTTTCTTTCACCTCTGCCTAAGAATCACTTCAATTAATCCTGTAGGACTGATCAATTACAAGAGTTCCATCAAAGCACAATGCTGTGATGATTTTTTGGTTTTACTTTTTTCATAGGTTGCCATAATTTTCCACGAAGCAATTCACCTTAATGTGTATTAAAATTCTTTCCCCCAGCTGGGCGTGGTGGCGCACATTTGTAATCCCAGTACTTGAGAGGCTGAGACAGGAGGATCGGGTTCGAGGACAGCCTCGACAACATAGCGAGACTCTCAGTAACCTAGTGAGACCCTGTTTCAAACTAAATAATAAAATAGGGCTGGGGGTGTGGCTCAGAGGTAGAACTCTCCTGGGTTCAATCCCCAGTACCACACACAAAAAAAGAAAAATCTCTCCCCCATAGCACCACAGTTTTGGAAAAGAATTTTAAAAATATGATAACTTTTCATTTTATATCTAAAAAACAAGTAGTCATTATAGGAGCAGATTTTGGAGGCTGACATAGGTATATAAATTTAATATTTACTGTGATTAACTGTGTAAAAATTTACTTACAATTCTTGAGTTTTAGTTTCCCTAGATACAAAATGGTTGTTGGATTAAAGTGGCAAACAACATGTTCTCCATTCAACACTCATTCTGCATCTGCCATTGTTAACTATACCTTAATTCTTGAGCATTTTATCCTATATGAAAGAACGAAACTAATCCTCTACCCCATGGCTAGTGCAGTTTCAGTCTTGGCCAATCATGATGATACCATTGTCTTTCTAAGATTGGTCTGAAATGGTCATGTGACACAGATCTGCCCAATGAGCTTTAAGAGAATATCAGTAGGCGGCTTCTTGAAAACACCTTATTTATTGATGAGAGAAGATTTATTAGATGTCATTATCTTTTTGGAACTATATTTATCTGAGTAAAGAGAGATTTCCTAGAACTGTAGCAGCTCTCCTGAGGTCATGAATGAACCCACACAAAGTGGGCAAACCAGCACAATTGGAAATCCAAGAGCAGGGAGATGGAGATGGGAGAAACCTGGTTCATGGTGGCATTATTGAGTTGCTTAATTATTCAGCATTGCAATGTTCCATCTTTTGTATCTTGTGTTTTTAAATAACAAACTCATTCTTGACTTTTTTGGCTAGATTCCATTTCTCACACCCTACATGTTTCTAAAAATTATGAACATTTCAGTATTAAAATTACAGTAAGAGCTGGGTGTGGTGACACATGCTTGAAATCCCAGTACTTGGGAGGCTGAGACAGGAGGATTCGGGTTCGCAGCCAGCCTCAGCTACTTAGTGAGGCCCTGTTTCAAAATAAAGAATAAAAAATAGGGTTGGGGGCATAGCCCAGAGGTAGAATGCCCTTGGGTTCAATCCCCGGTACTCCAATAAAATAAAATAAAATAAAATAAAATAAAATAAAATAAAATAAAATAAAATAAAATTACAGTAAGGATTAAATAAGGAAATATATATATGCAAATCACTAGCACATGATAGTTCAGCAACTATTACCTTTACTTTTGTTGTATCCCAAGACCCTTACATTTAAGAGCTAGATGAGATGTACTATTTTAGATAACATTTTGATATGTAAGACAATATAAATATAAACTGTTAAATTTACCCTTTTAATTACATTTTGGGATAGATAATGTCTAAAATGATTTATTGCTTTTTAAACAGATATTTTATTACATGCTTTACTGCTTAAAAGATTCATTGTTTTCAATGTAGCGACTCTCCTCAGTTCTACTCCTTTTGAAATATCTTTTATATATGGTCATGTGTCACTTAACAACAGAGATACATTCTGAAAAATGCATCATTGGCCGATTTGGGCATTGTATGGACATGGTAAGGTATACTTATAGAAACTAAGATGGCTCTGACTTCAGTAGGAGATACAATCTTATGAGACCACCATCATATATGTGGTCCATTCTTGGTGGAAATGTCCCTATTTGGTTTGTGACTGTAATTCATATACATTGTGATATTTATATATCAAACCACTTATTGCCCAATAGGTTGGTAAATAAATGATAGACACATGAATTTCCAGAGATCAGCTTTATAGATAGATATCTGCTACATGTTCTCAATCTACTAACCCATTTATCCCTTTGTGAAATTTTAATGCTTCTTAATGAAAGTTGTTATTTGAAAGAAGTCACTGAATTTTTAATTTTCTTTAAAAAAACGATAACCCTACTTTTAACTGCACTATAAATATCCTAGATTTTGCCTTACAAGTGGTGCAAAGGATGACTGATAACCAAGAAGTGAATAATTTCTTCCAAATTCTAAGAAAATAAGCAGCTGTATCCTAAAGTTGCAAATAACCAATCTGGATTTACTAATAGCAATTTTTGTTCCAAAATGATGCTAATATTTCACTGATCATTTATTTGAGCTTAACATGCTATAATAAAATGTCTTTTCAAGTGTGTTAATTTAATCTCACATATTCTGAAAGATCATTGACTTGATTTTCCTTACATAAGTGGATGCTCAGATTTCCAAGTCCTATCAGTTCTTTATACTTTTAGAAATTTTCACTTGAGAATACCCATTAGTCTATGAACAGTGGGATATTCCTATTTGGAAAAAAATCATTGGGTACATCAAACGTTTTGGGGAGCATCCAGAAGTATTGTGCATGGAATGGATTTTAACATAAACACAAAAGAGTCAAGCATTGGCCATAAATTTTTTTATGACATTTCAACTTGTTTCCTTAACTTTGAGCTTGGAAGTAGTTAAGGGTAAATGAACAGTACTTCAGGTTTGCTTTCCCACATGATGAAGAAATGATAAATGATGAAGGAACATTCGCATATGAAAAAAACATAAAACAAGCTCGTAATTTACATGCACTTCGCAGATGCAAAATACTCAACCCAAGAGTCTTAAATGTATACACACGTACATATGTGTAATGATATCGGAAATATTTTTGCCTTCAGAAATAGCTGTTCAAAAAGCATTAGCCCTCTTTTTCTGAAAAGTGTTTCTCTCTCTAATGAAAACTGCATTGCCTAAATGGATAAACAGGGTAATAATTGGTATAAGACATTGGATCCAGAGGGAAGCTTAATTTCCCTTTTCTTTCTATGAATTTAACTGAATAGAGAAGTTTTCTTATATCACTTCTACTTATATTCCTGAATTAATGTCTAAGTCCCAGCCCTTACTAGGGTAATCTTCTCCATATGCCAATTGTCTCTAAACTCCCTGGAGGAGCAAAATCTCACAGCACGTAGAATTTAAGTACCATCATGTTCGCATTTCTACCACTTCAGACAATAGATTACACTTCATAGCAATGTGTCTCAACTTTAACGTGCATGGGAATCACCCCAGGATCTTATTAAAATGCATATGTGTTTAAGTAGGTCTGGGGTGCTCTCTGAAATTCCACATTTTCAGCAAGCTTCCAGATTCCTGTGTTGCTGCTCTGTAGACCATACATTGAGTATCAACAAAGAACACGTCAGGAACTGAAAATCTACTCGCTTAAAAGCTTACTTGTCCCTCAAATCTCAGCTCCAGCTATAGGAACACTCTGTAGGCTTAGAGTTTTAACTCAACAAACTCTCCTGGTAAGAAGGAATTTAAGGGATGATTAACCCTACCATCAACCTTGCTCTCACCTATTACTTTAAGATCTGGTCTTAAGATTTGACTTGGCTCCTAGCGTATCCCCGTTTTCAAAACACAGGATCTCTGAGTACCTGTGTCTCCTCATTTTAATCTTTAATTTCATAACCTGCCTGTTTTGCAAGAACTGAACTCATCAAATGAATAGCAGCTCACCTCTATGCATCTCATTTGGACTCAGTATATAGCCTTCTGCCAGACCCTAAGACACCTGCTGGAACCTGGCGTGCTACCTTTGGCAGGACATCCCAAGTGCTGATTGCCCATTCAGACGAAATTGACCTACCACCTGTCACTGGATTTCATGGACTCCAACTCTTCCTGGCCCCTGGCATATGCTGCCTCCTGGCACCTGCACAGGGATGTCTCCCGGTGTGTGGCTCTCCCATGGGCACTTGGTTTGGATCATAGTATATCAAAGTCTATTTCAGTTCTACGAGTCTAAGGATAGTTCGGGCTACATTCTCATTTCCTAGCCCTTGATCTTAGGTTGATAAATTTGTTCCAATAAAGAGTTCATATTGTTCAGTGATTTTTCATTATTATATTCTTGAATAGATTAGTGAATGGATACAGAGACAATAACATAGAAAAATGTAATACGGTTGATAAACAGCCTAATAGTGCTTTTTAAATGAAAATTTTATTTGACGAATTTTGCGTTTCCTCGTTATTGCCAAAATGTCATCTCAAATCATATCCTTTTGTCTTTCTACTATGCTGTGACATGATATTTAAAAAATAAAATGGCTTCGCTCAAATGATTTGTGAATAGGCAAATATTGGATGTGTATCTGACCCAATATAAAAGATGATTCAGCACCTGGCAGATCCTCTTGATAGTACTATTAGATATGTTTCTATGGCTCAGGGTCTGCAGATGTCCTTGAGTATACTTGGTAGGTCTGGAATTTTTTTCAGTGAAGCAACAACTTTTCAAGATCAACTCAGCTCAGTACTATTTGTTTTGATGATCACCATTTCACAGGCTACCTTCCTAAATCATGAGTGCTTCATCTCTCCAGCATAAAATCATGTGAGCCTCTAAACCAAAAGTCTGAAAAGCAACAAAGACTGTAGACGTAATCTACATGTTTTTTCTTCAATGAGCGTTAGGCAGAAAATAGGTGTGCAGAGGCTAAGAAAAGGAAACTAGCCTCCATCACATCTCTACTCTGGCCCAGTCTTTGTCAAAAAAAAAAAAAATCCCAATCATTTAAATCCTTACAAGAATTCTTGACAGCAAATTATTATCATGCCAAGCTCACAAAAGATTATATGGACTCAGAAGTTAAATAACATTTCCAGAACTGCCCAGCTATCAATTGTTGGTACCTAAAAGTAACCTCTTTATTTTAAGCAGTTCTGGAGTACTGGAATTCCTTACATTTACTAACTTTTTGACTGCTAAAGCTTTTTCCATTTTCCAATTTTCCAGGATACATAGCAGAGTAATTATTCGGTCTTATTATGGCTATATGACGTCAAGCAGACCATGCGTTCCTTCTGGAAGGCATATTTTCGGTGGTGGGAAGGATATGATACCGTGAGATGGAAGTGAATATGTATTACTCTAGCTTTTTTTTTTTTCATTTCATATGCCCTAATAAAATTATAAATTGATAGCTAAGATATTTTTGAACAAAATCCTCTCCTTTTCAGAAATGTTAGTGACTTTAATGTTGTATTCCAGTACCAAAAGAGACATAATTTGTGTGTGTGTGTGTGTGTGTGTGTGTCTGTGTGTGTGTG
>PVJS01009111.1:0-51222 GCA_004027185.1 Glis glis
AGAGAGAGAGAGAGAGCTGAGGCTGGCCGCAAACCCGGATCCTCCGGTCTCCGCCTCCCAAAGTACTGGGATTACAAGTGTGTGCCACCACGCCCGGCTTCCCATTTTTTTCTTTAGTCTTCTCTTTCAGACTTTCTAACTGATTCTAAGACTATGCTGATATATATGCTGATAATTATTAATTATATTATTAATATAATTATTAATATATTATCATATAATATAATGCTGACAATTTTAACTGCTCTACAGGAAACTCTCTGTTAAAACTAAGATGAGCTGGGTGTGGTGGCACACACTTGTAATCCTAGTACTTGGGAGGCCAAGGTAGGAGGATCGCAGGTTCGTGGCCAGCCTCAGTGACTTAGTGAGGCCATCCGCAACTTAGTGAGACCCTGTTTCAAAATAAAAGAATAAAATAGGACTGGGGGTGTAGCTTGGAGGTAGAATGCCCTGGGTTCCATCCCCAGTACCACCAAAAAAAGTGATCATATATTCTTTAGATTATATTTTTATACTTTCATTGGTATATTATAATTATACATCATAGTGAGAGTCAAAGTGATAAAAACATACATGTTTACATCACTTTAGATTTTAATTTTTTAAAGAATCTTTTAGATATAGCACTTGGTTCCACCTAGCTTCATCCCACCTCACAACCGCTGGGTTGTGGCATCTTTTGCAGGCATTGTGTGTCTGCTCTGTGCTATTACTGATGGCAAGTCATGGTGTTCAGACTGGGGCAGTCTGTACAATTTTACTTTTTCTACATCTTTCTTTCCAGCACCTCTTTCTTTTTGGGTGTTACTACCTAAAGTTGTGGTAGAACTTCCCCGTTCAGTATGGAGATATCTTGCTAGGCATTAGTCTGGCAGCTAATCTCATGTGCCTGCCAGTCAAATCTGAGTCTCTTCTTAGTAAGGATTCTGCTGGGGCCCAGGCCAGGAAGCCAAGAGTTTCTGAGGAGACTAGACAGAAATCATGGACCCAGGGGGAAGAGTGATGACCTCATCTTAGACGAGTGACCAGATAAGGAAAAGAATGTGTGTGTAAGAAGTGGAAAGGGTGTGTGCATGTATATTTAAATTAGAGCAGAGTAGCTACCCAGAGAAGTTTCAGTTGACTAGTCAACTGAAACTAGTCAAGTTACAACTGGAAGTGCACACCTTTGTCATGGTTAGTATATTTAAGAGGTTAGCTATGAATGTTCCTCTCTCTATGATAGTAATTAGTACACTGGCAGCTGTCTATAAAAAACAAAAACAACAACAAAACCAAAAAAGCCACCACTTTGCATTAAATGACCGTCATAGGTATCTTTCCTCTAAATGTTACAGGTGGGGCTGGGTGTGTTGGTGCACACCTGTAGTCCTAGTACTTAGGAGGTTGAGACGAAGATCGCAAGTTCAAAGCCAGCCTCAACAATTTAGCAAGGCCCTCAGCAACTTAGTGAGACCCTGTTTCAAAATAATAAATAAAATAATACTGGGGGTATAGCTCGGAGATGAACTGTCCTTGGGCTCAATCCCCAGTACCACACACAGAAAAAAAAGTTACAGGTGACCCATGCCATTAACTGAGAAGTGATTTGTAAAGCTTTGTGGATTATAATATCTGAGATAAGTTGTTGAGACTAACCACCACATAGTAACTTATCATCAATGTAGACCTCAGAAATATCCTGAGTAGGATCTCTGTAGCCATATAAGCTATACATCATTTTGAGGAAGAAGAGCCGATGCAGGAAAAATATAGAACTACTGTAACCAGCCAGACCCTGCTTGTATCCCAGGCCTTTGGGGCTCTAATCCATGATCTCACAGTCTGGTGGACAGACTTATATGTTTGCCTCAGACCTTTTAGTAGAATTCTGAAAAATATTTTGCAAAGCATTATTATTTTTTTTTTTTTTTTTGCGGTACTGGGGATTGAACCCAGGGGCATTCTACCTCCAAACTACACCCCATCTCTATTTTTTTATACTTTATTTTGAAACAGGGTCTCACTAAGTTGTGGAGGGCCTCACTAAGTAGCTGAGGCTGGCCGCGAACCTGCGATCCTCCTGTCTCAGCCTCCCAAGTACTGGGATTATAAGCATGAGCCACCACACCCGGCTGCAAAGCATTATTTTTAGTGATTGCCTGAAATCATCTGAGTTTATAAGATAGCATGTTGGCTTCTGTATTGGTCTAGATTTCAAATAATAGCAAAGTGCTTTCAGACATTTCCAGTATCTTGAATTTACCAGCTCAGAGCTAAAAGGAGCCATCATTACGTATCGGGAGACTGAAATATCCTGTTCTCATCTTCTCTTCCTTTTGGGGTTCTTCAAGTATATTCACCCATTCCAAAATCAGCTTCTGCACTTTTATTTTTATATTAAACCTGCCAAACCAAGAAGAATCCATGACTCCTGTTTCTCCCTTATGACCACATTCATTCATTTTCCAAGTCCTTTCAGTTCTACTTCCTAAATATCTCTAGAATCTATCCATTTCTCAGCACACCCACTCCCAGGCCATCACCATTTCTCACCTGGAATTACAGTCTCAAACTATCACTCCCTTCTAATACTTTTCTATATATCAGGCAGAAAAGTGTTTCTAAAACATAAACCTAGCCAGGCACAGTGGCACATGCCTGTAATCCCAATATCTAGGAGGCTGAGACAGGAGGATCATAGGTTCAAAGCCAGCCTCAGCAACTTAATGAGACCCTGTTTCAAAATAAAAAAAGGGGGTATAGTTCACTGGTAGAATGCCTCTGGGTTCAATTCCTAGTACCACAAAAACAAAACAAAAGCCTGAAATCTCAGTCCATTGATTAAAACTCTAAAGTGACTTTTTCTTATCTTTGCAATAAAATTTCAACTCAGGAAATTTATAAGATCCCCCATGTCCAGGCTTATTCATTACCTCATTGCTTCATCTCTTACCCACCTCTCCTCACACACACACCACATCAACACCATCACCTCTTCCTTTTAATTCTTATTGTTTATATATTGCAGCATTCCTGAATTTTCTCATCTCTCTGCCTCTTAATATTCAATCCAGTCTACATAGAACACTCTCCTCCCCCTTTTCTACTACTTAACTCCTGTCCATCCTTCAGATCTCAGCTTAGATGTCATTTTCTAAATTTAGGAGACCATCCTTGACCTCCTAAGTTCCTTTATGAGTCAGGATAGGCTGAGTTGTGCTGCAATAATGAACAACTCCTAAATCTCAGCAGTTTGACTCAAGCGGTATTTCCCACTCATACTACATGTCCATCATAGCTCAAAAGGTGAGGTCTGCTCATTGTAGTTTCTCACAGACTCAGGATAATTGATAATAGAGGATCCTTCTTACTTGTGCTTCTATGAGAGCCAAGGTAGGAAAAGGAATATGGTAAAGAATGCAGTTACTCTTAAATCTTCTTTCAGAAAGTGATGTATCTCAGCCGGGCGTGGTGGCGCACGCTTGTAATCCCAGTACTTTGGGAGGCAGAGACCAAAGGATCCGGGTTCACGGCCAGCCTCAGCTCGCTCTCTCTCTCTCTCTCTCTCTCTCCCTGTCTCTCTCTCTCCCTGTCTCTCTCTCTCTACCTAGTGAGGCCCTCCGCAACTTCGTGAGACCCGGTTTCAAAATAAAGTATAAAAAAATAGGGCCGGGGGTGTAGCGCGGAGGTAGAACGCCTCTGGGTTTAATCCCCAGTACCGCAAAAAAAAAAAAAAGTGATTTATCTCCACTCATATGGTTACCTGTGATCTGCTTTCCCTGCTTTAATGTATGTAGGGTTGTCTTCAGTATTGTTCTCTCTAGTGCCTTTATTAACACTTGACACATAATAGAAATTCAAATATATCTGTTGAACCAATGAATGAGGCAAAACTTCTTATAGTGTAAGTCCTTACTTAGTCTTGTGTTCTCTTTTTCCATCTCTCCTTGAAAATCACATCCCCTGTTGTGATTTCAACAGTTGCTACCCTGAGAGAGCATACCCTGACATCAATCAGACATCTCTAACTACTTACTTGATATTTCTACTTGAATTTAAAAGGCATAAATTTAAATTTACATTTATTTATTTACTTATTTATTTTTCTGGTACTGGGGATTGAACCCAGGGGCATTCTACCTCTGAGCTACACCCCCAGCCCTATTTTTTATTCTTTATTTTTAAACAAGGTCTCACTAAGTTGCAAAGGGCCTCACTAAGTAGCTGAGGCTGGCGGCAAACCCATGATCCTCCTGTCTCAGCCTCCCAAGTACTGGGATTACAAGCATGCGCCACCACGCCTGGCTAAATTTACTCTTTTAGTAAATACTTGTTAATTATTTTATGGTAAGGCATGATACTAAGTGATATGGGGATACAGAGATAATTAAGACAGTGCTTACATTCTGGATATTTACAATCCATTATAATACAGGGAAGAATATAATGAATCCATAATATATACACAAATACAAAATGCTATACCAAAGGAGAAGAGAGACAAGTGACTTAGGGCAAGATGGAATTAGAACTTGTGTTGTTTCAACTATTGAATCTGTTGAGCAAGTATTATTACTGAATGCTGTTCTGTGCTGGGTACTAGAGATAGCATGAACACAGTGAAGTTTTTATCTACCCCACAATTCAGTAGGGACACAGGTAGCTAAGGAGAAGAGGTTGGATGGGATTTTGATAAAGTGTGGGACAGTGACTGAGGTGTGATGATGAGAATCTTTTATGGTAACTTTTCTTAATTGTTACAAATACTTTAAAGACCAGGTATTCACAGGTTGTTTTTAAACCTAATATGAAAAGTATTGATATTATGAGTTTGACTTACTTTATACCTAATTCTAAATCTTCTATGGCTAAAAGAAACCCATTAAGGAATATTATGACACCCAAGCAAGATGCAAGTGGGAGTCGGGGCAGGTTTTACCATCTTGATGCACTGAGGTTACTTATCAGCCAGAGAGACTGGGTTGGATGCAGAAATTCTTACTCATGACACCAGTGGGATGTACTGAGCCCCGCTTACAGTTTCTGGAATAGGAACCCCCAATTTTTACAAAAGGCCTAGTCTCAAGGCCATGGGCACTTATATTCAACTTGTGTAAAAACTAATTCTGTCTAGTTCCATCATTGCCAGGCTATGACACCATCTTTCACTGTTTATTTTAATTTTCATTTCTTTGGCTATCTTAAGAAAATATATTTTTATTTTTTATCTGGCTTTATACATATAGTTATCTGATCCTTCATACCCAACTTTATTTATTTATATATTTATTTATTTTGGTACTGGGGCTTGAACCCAGGAGCATTCTACCTCTAAACTACACCCCAGCCCTTTTTACAGGGTCTCGCTAAGTTGCTGAGGCTGGCCTCAAGCCTGTGATCCTCCTGTCTCGGCCTTCCAAGTACTGGGATTACAGGTGTGCACCGCTGCAAGTTTTTTGTTTTGTTTTGTTTTTTAGATAGGGGCAGGGGTGGAATTCTCACTATGTTGCCCAGGTTGGTCTTGAACTCCTGGGATCAAGTTGTCTTCCTACCTCAGCCTCCCCAGTAGCCAGGGCTATAGGCATGCATCGCTATGCCTGGCTCATACCCAATTTTAATTATTTTGTAAAATCTTTTACCATTGTAGTCTGATTTGAGTTGATAGGATTCTGGTCTTTCAATGTTATTCCTGCTTAACAGGGTCACAGTTCTTAAAGATAATAACATGACATCCAGGTTTTTTCTACACATCCCTCCATCTAGCACTCGGTCATGCTCCTGACATAGACACGAGAGACCAAGTGATAAACATGATGGGGTTTGTCAGTTGATTGACCTTTGTCTGTTGGGCAGCAGTGAGATAATATATGGTTTTGTTTTCTTATTCCAGATCTTTGATGATGCATACAAATCCCAACTCAGTTGCGTGGTTGTGGATGACATCGAGAGGTTGCTCGGTAAGTGATAACTTTGACCACTTCATTCTTTTTGCCTCATTACAGCTGGTGTCTCAAAAATTACAAGAGGCTGGGTGTGGAGGTGCACGCTTGTAATCCCAGTACTTGGGAGGCTGAGACCGGAGGATCCGGGTTCGTGGCCAGCCTCAGCTACTTAGTGAGGCCCTCCACTACTTAGTGAGGCCCTCCACAACTTAGTGAAACCCTGTTTCAAAATAAAGAATAAAAACTAGGGCTGGGGGTGTAGCTCGGAGGTAGAATGCCCCTGGGTTCCATTCCCAGTACCGCCAAAAAAAAAAAGAAAATTATAAGAGACAAATAATGAGTATTTATAAACTACAGAGCAAGAAAAACTTGTGTTCTTTGTCTTATAAGGAAATATAACATTGTCTCTTATATCTGAGGTCAACAATAGTATTCACTCATGGTAAGATGCCCAATGACCTTAATTCTATTTATAAACTTCTTTCTTGTAAAGACCCATGTTTCATATTATTTTTTATCTCCCACAATGTGTCCTGTCCATAATAAATGATTAGTAATTTTTGTTGGTGGATATATTTGCTATTCAGTACCTCTGAGCTGCCTATAGCTCAGAGGTCCACTTGTGAACTTTGACAGAAGGAAAGAGTTCAGGATTGAAGTGAATCCCATAAATCTGTGAAAACACGTGGAGCAGAAGTTGTAAGTGATCTGTACCTCAATTGCTCTTACAACACAGACTATAATCCTTTCTATGCTGTTCTCACAGAGTGATTATAAAGACAAAAATAGGATAATGAATGTTGAAAACATTCTGAAAGTTCAAAGTACTCTATAGCCGGGCATGGTGGCGCATATCTGTAATTCCAGTGCTTGGGAGGCTGAGACAGTAGGATCGCAGGTTCGAGGACAGCCTCAGCAACTTAGTGAGACCCTGTTTCCAAATAAAAAAATAAAATAGGGAGAGGTATAGAAGTATAGCCTGGAAGTAGAAAGCCCCTGGGTTCTACCCCCAGTACCACACACACACACACTCACAAAGTACTCTATACTAAGTACTCTATACTAATTTAAAAATAGATATTCATTAAACGTCTCCTGTGTTGAAGTGCTGTCCAACAGGATACAGAGATGAGTAGACTTAGTCCCTGCACTCAACTCAGGAGTGAACTACAAGTAAATAGCAGAACATTCTTGTTACTCTTACATTTTATTCATTGTAAAATTAAACCAATCTGGCATAAATCTTTTTTTTGGGGGGCGTGGTACTGAGAATTGAACCCAGGGGCATTCTACCTCTGAGCTATACCCAACCCTTTTTATTTAAAAACAGCATCTCACTAAATCACTGGGGGTCTCTCTAAGTTGCTGAGGCTGGCCTCCAACCTGCAATCCTCCTGTCTCAGCTTCCCAAGCACTGGGATTACAGGCATGTGCTACCACACTTGGCTTGGCATAAATTACTGTAACAGTCAATCAGGATAGAATAATAAACTCCATTGAAATAGAAACCCAACCCCAGCATAGTGGTGCCTGCCTATAATCCCAGTACTTGGGAGGCTGAGACAGGAGGATCACAGGTTTGAGGCTAGCCTCAGCAATTTAGCAAGACCCTCAGTAACTTAGTGAGACCCTGTTTCAAAATTTAAAAAGAGAACAACAAAAAAATAAAAATTTTTTCAAAAAAAAAAAAGAAACCCACCTGATGACTTAATAAACATAAGAATACTACCAACACTTGATTAATATTCTGTAAGCTTTTCAAAATGGTATAGTAATGATTTCAAGTTAACTGTTCTTACTACATATCCCCCATAGTTTTCAGACTTGCATTGGGTCCTCTGTTTTGTTTTAAGTTTTGGCAATGTTTGTTATAAAGCAAAAGCAGGTATATCCAGGAGGTCGCCTTAAATTGGTAGTTTTATCTAATGACCTAGGTTTTTAGTGTGCAGTGTTCAATACATCTCAGCCCAGTTTATAGGATTATTTCTTTAAAAGCTCTTAGGCACATACTCATAGCTCTGTGTAAATTCCTTTATCTAAACACAATTGAGATGTGTGGTCATAGCAACACTACTATGTCAGGAATGTGTGCCCTCTGAGTATATTTTCACTTGTATGAATAGTTACTTTCTGTATGTGTTTGTTCATTTGTTCAACAAGCATTTGCTGAGCCTGACTACTGTGCTAGAATTATTAGGGCCTCGAATAAAAAAATAAGATGCTACCTGTTTATTATAGCATATATTGGCAAAAACTAATGCAAAGTAGAATGTGCTTGTGTTCTGTATATTCAGAAAACAGAGGAATCATGTTTGGCTTGCTGATGCCTGCAGGTAGTGCTAATCACAGAGCTAGGCTGCATGTGCAGTGTGCAGAAAAAGCTAAAGAAGTGGTATTTATGCTGAATCGTGAAGTGTTGATAGTTCAGCAGGTGGAAACTTCGCTTAGTTATCTCTTCCTTACTATGTGAAGACCAATCTTAGTGGTTTTTCCACCATTTCAGTTACTGACAAAATGTCTACATGGATTCAAAATGGGTATTTAGAAGTTTTTTTTAAAAAAATTACAGATAAGGTTTTGTATGTGATATTTTAAACATTTAAGTTATTTACTTTTCTTATTATAGATAGTTGCATGGCTGTTATTTAGAGTGATGTTTTACTCTCGATACAGAAAAAACTGAATGATTGGATATGTGAATGTGTATCAACTCCCTAATCACAACAACGTTTCTCTTCCAGATTATGTCCCCATTGGACCCCGATTTTCTAATCTCGTATTACAGGCTCTTCTTGTGTTACTGAAAAAGGCACCTCCTCAGGTAAAAGAAATAATAATAAGGAAGATTTTCACACTCTTTCAGTAAATTGCATTTAATGGTGCGCTTTCTCTGAATAAGCTAGGTTATCATAGACATAAAAATCTGTTGTTGAAGGGATTTTGAAAGGTCATCTGTGTTGCTATAGTTTGCAGCAATATCTTAGAAATGCTTGTTAAATATGCCTGGGTATTTTTCCCCTTTAAAAAAAAATACTCTATCTCTGAAAACCTTCTGTCTTAATGTAAATTATTTTCCTAGTAGGGTTTTTTCTTTTCCTTCTTTGAAGATAGCAAAATCTGAGAGTTTTATTAGTATTTTATCTTGTTTTGTAAATTCTCCAACATACTCTACATCCTTATTAATATTATTAATATAGAAGAGATTGAATACATGTTCCCATTTGTTGCATTTATCGTTTTATAGGTTTTCCTAAGAATTTATATATGAGAAAATTTAACTTTATTTACTATAGGCATATATATATATTTTAACTTTCACACATGATCTTGAGTTATTTCTCTTACATCACTTGGTGCTCTATAGGAATGAAGTTACAACCAGGATCTTGGTTCATGTGGTTCATTTCTACTGCTGTGGCTACTAGAGACTGGTGATTTTGATAGTTTAACAAATTTAAACCAACCTTCAAGGGTTGTTTAAATATGTTTGTTTTGTAGAGGCTGCCATAGCATGTTTGGCTATGTACAAGACCAATTCTCTTGATTAAGTCTGTGTGCTATAACCTTGAAGAAATCCCAATCAAAGGCAGATACAGGCGGGGTTAAGTGTTAATTTGAATGTGTCTCTATGGGAATTTCATATATGAAGATAAAGATGTATGCCAGTCTGTATGAAAAATGTTTAATATTAAGTTGGTGAATCCAATTTTTAATTTAACTGTTAAGATTATATGTGTATTTTACACTTAATGATAAAGGACTTACCTTGATTTTTTAGGGTTTTTTGTTTTTGTTTTAATTTCTAGAGTAGTAAAACATAACATACAACACCCTTGAAAATTTGCTGCATATATGCACTGTGGTAGGATTTTTAAAGCATCTTTCTATAACCCATATAGAAAGTTTAGCTTATGCTAAGGCAGGAGTTAAATTTTTCCCTTCTCTAATTCCTTCAATATTTTTATAAATACATAAATAGGTATATCTAAAGTTATTGAAACAAAAATAATTTCTCCCCAGTATTTATGTATGTATCACACTCATTAGAAAATCCTTTTTTTAATGAAGTTAGTATATTTTAAATTATTAGAGTGGGAAATATTTTCCAGGCATTTGCCTTTATTTTTTGTAATATTCAGTTTTTTAGTTAAAAAGAATTTATGCTAAAAATCACTTGGGAGAAGGAAGAGTAACTGTTCAGTGCTATTTTAAACTTCTTGTCCTTCACAAGGTTGAATATTATACACATTATTTTTTTGTGTGTATGTTTATGGTACTGGGGATGGAACCCAGGGGCATTCTACCTATGAGCTACACCCCCAGCCCTATTTTATTCTTTTATTTTGAAACAGGGTCTCACTAAGTTGCTGAGGCCAGTCTCAAACCTGCAATCCTCCTGTCTCAGCCTCCCAAGTACTGGGATCATAAGCGTGTGCCACCATGCCCAGCTCACATTGATTTAAACAGATATATATCTGTGTGTGTGTGTGTGTGTATCCCCTGGCTGAGAGTTATTTGTAATTCAAAAATGAATACTATAGAAATAAACAAAAAATACTAACTAGTGACCTTAGTGACCTGTAACATTTTGATTAAAGATCTAAAAATAACTTTTCCTTTTTATTTTTTTTTTGGTGCTAGAGATTGAACCCAGAGGCATTCTACCTCCAAGCTACATCCCCAGCCCTATTTTATTTTTTATTTGGAAATGGTCTCACTAAGTTGCTGAGACTGGCCTCAAACCTGCGATCCTCCTGTCTCAGCCTCCCAAGTACTGGGATTACAGGCATGTGCCACGGGGCCCAGCCTAAGAATAACTATTTCTATTTTATAAGAATAATTGTAAGACTCTTGAGGAAAGGAACATTATCTTTTGCTTTTAAGTCTCACAACATCTGTCATGCTTCATGAATGGCTTATTCAACAAGAATATGTATATAACTTACTAAGTATATAAATATATTTTAGTGTCTTCTCATTTTAGTGGGCTTAAGTATTTTAGTATTGTCAGAGTTTATATGTTAGAGTTTATATTTGTTTATATTTAGGTTATGATTAGAATGAAAACATTAAAAAAAATAAGTAAAGCCAGGCATGGTGGCTCACACTTGTAATTCCAGTACTTGGGAGACTGAGACAGGATGATCGCAGGTTTGCGGCCAGCCTCAGCTACTTAGTGAAGCCCTCCACAACTTAGTGAAACCCTGTTTCAAAATAAAGAATAAAAAATAGGGCTGGGGGTGTAGCTCGGAGGTAGAATGCCCCTGGGTTCAATCCCCAGTACTGCAAAGAAAAAAAAAAAGTAATAGTTAAAATGACCAGTAAGTACGTGAAAAGATAGTCAACATCATTTGTCATCAGGGATATGCAAATCAAAACCAATGCAGTGAAGTGCCACTTCATACCCACTAGGATGGCCATAGTCCAAAAGTCAGATAATAACAAGTCTTGGTGAGGAGATGGAGAAATTGATACCTATATACACTGCTAGTGAGAATGTAAAAATTGTGTAGCCTTTGGGAAACAATCCAGTAATTCCTCAAAAGGTTAAACATCAAATACCCAGATGGCCCATCAATTCCACTCCTAGGTATACACCCAAAAGAAATGAAAGCATTTGTCTACGCAAAGGATTGTCTATGGATATTCATAGTGATATTATTCATAATAACCAATAATAGACATGATACAAATGTTCATCAAATAAACTCTAGTATATCCATACAATTGAATGTTATTCAGCAATAAAAATGCAGTAGTGATACATGCTATACCATGGACGAACCTCAAAAGCATACTAAGTAGAAGAAGCCAGTTAGTTATAAGACATACTGTACGATTGTGTTTATGCAGAGTGCCCAGAACCGGCAAATCTAGAGAGACAAAAGGTTGGTTAGTGGTCACCTGGGTCTGGGAGTGGTGGACGTAGCAAATAGGAGGTGACTGTTAATGGGTATGAAGTTTCTTTTGGGGATGATGAAAATATTCTAAAATTGATTGTGGTAATGGCTGCAACATACCTGTGAATATACTGAAAACCATTGAATTATATACTTTAAATGGGCAAACTGTGTGCTATATGAATTATATCTCAATAAAATGGTCACATTTTCTACAACATGGTCTTAGAAGCTACTTAAACAATGAAAGGAGAAGTATATGGAGAGGTAGAGTGAGGGGTGGGCATCCAAGGCACATGGCCCAGCATGGGAGAAATCTCAGAAAAAGCAATTGGATCATTTAAAAGGGATGTGGAACAAATTTCTATAAGGACTGATAAGGAACGATATAGAAATTTGTAAGAAGTAAGAGACCTGGTTGCCTTAGTGATCAGATTCTCTTTTAAAGAAATACCAGCCTGTCATTAATGAGAATTTGGTGACTGACCTGGTCAGCTAGAGGGATGACTTGCTATATAAGTGAATCAGTGACAGGAAAAATTCATATTTGAAATATTTCTAGCTGGCACATATTTAACAAAATAAAAATACTCCTTGTCTACACTACCTTGTTTTTTAAAAATACTTTATATTGTCTCAAGAAATAAGAGAAAAATTTCAGGCTGATCCAGTTTGTAGTTCTAAAGTGGAAGCATTCGCTTCACTAATCCATTATGAAATAGGCTTTTCAGATGTTTTTAATTAAATGTTAAAACTATATGCATATGAATATTGTAAGGTGCATAGAGTGATAGAAAACTATTTATCACTGGCAAGAAAACAACAGATGGGGGCATTTATCTTTAAAAAGAACTGTGCATGTATATAATGTTGTAATCATATCAGTAGCAGAATCCTTAATGTTGCATTTGTTGCAATTCCAGCTTTCCACACAGAAAAAAATTGTGTGTGCATGTGTGCACATGCTCAAATAAAAGAATCCCTCCAGGGGCACTATGTTGTTATGTATCAAGATATTCTCTTTTCCACTTCCACCCCTCCCCCACCCCTCCCTTATTGTAAATTGGCTTATTAAAACTGGTTCACAAGCCCTCCTTTTTTCCCTTTGTGATTGCCTTGCTCTTGGATTTTCAGTGTAGAACTAAAAATTCAAGTCAGATTTCAGTTACTAGGATAATTTTCTTTGAATTTTAAATTTTTCTAAGTAAATGCATAGATTTTTAATGAACCTGGTATTCAGTGGATTTGCTTTAAATTTAGCTGGAGAGTTAAATTTCGTGATTGATTTATTAGCCCTTTGAAAGTATAAAAAGTGGTATCTGTAGTTCATGAAGACTGAAAAACATCATCACATTTTGTTTAGCATCTTTTTAAAACCAATTAAAAGCTTTTCTAAAATGGATTGAACAGGAGAAAATAAAACATGTTCCCTAGGTCTTTATTTCAATCAAGTTTCCCTGTGTTCTGCAGGAGAAGAGATCGAGGGGGGATAGAAAAATTGAAAAGGGCTGTCCCAGCAGGGAGCCAAGCCGGAGAAAAGGGCTTCTCTGAGAACTCAGCAGCCGCAGCTCAGAAAGCCCCTGCCTGCTTCATCTACATGCAGAGTCACACAAGGCATGGGGGCGCTCACCGGCACACAGAGGTTTCACATGTGCTTCCCTGCTGATTCCTGTGAAAAGCTAACAATTGGCTTGGAGGGTAAAAGACCACTGCAGTTCACCCTCCCTGAGCTGGACGTACAATTTGTCCAGTGTTAGGAAATGTCCGGCTTAGCAGTGAGAGGCTTGAAGACACCCCTCCTTCCAGTGAGATTCCTAAAGCCCTCTCTTTTACTTGATGACACTGGGGCTCTTTTCAAGTTTTGCAGATTTATGGAAGTTGAGGGGGATGTGCTTTTCCAGATCAGGAGGCTGAAAGCTTTGGCCTTAATGTCAAGGAAGAAGCAGCAATAAAGTGGGAAGGCCAGGTGAACGCTCCTCCAGCCGGCAGCACCAAGGCCGTTATTATTTTCCTCGTAGGTCTCTTCTGCCACCTTCTTCTACTTCTGCTGCTGCTTTTTTCTTTCTTTTTCTTTTTGGGAGACAAAATAAAGTGCCTGCAAAGGTGCTCCTCAGGCTGTAAAATGACGTGACTCCTCAGTTTCCTGAACAAGCGTGAATGTAGTTAGAAACATTAACCTGCCTGTTTAATTCTGAGTTTACTTGACACTGGGAAACCAAATTGGAAGACCTCATCTGAATGTGACAGAACAGCCTTGTGGTTTATGGAGAACCAACCTTGTTTCACTGATTCCTAACCTTTTTATGTCATGGCACACAGAAAATAACATCTGATAATACACGTGGTAAGTGGACGGGGACACTTGAAACTGGCCCA
The DNA here is from genome assembly GCA_004027185.1 of Glis glis. NCBI lineage: Eukaryota > Metazoa > Chordata > Mammalia > Rodentia > Gliridae > Glis > Glis glis. Next base: position 14,204 of record PVJS01009111.1, read on the forward strand.
GCCACCCCAGGTGCCCCTGCCTTCCCCTCAGCAGACAGAGTTGATATCTTTGTCCACGTTACCCATTTGTGGCATGCCAATGGAAAACTGTAAACTTTTACAAAAGGAGAATATCGCTCCAAATTTGTAGCACTATTACTGAAGTAGAGCTCAGACCTTAAAAGTTGTTCAGAGTTTTAACTGAATTATAAAGTTGTGAGCCAGGCGTGGCGGCACACACGTAATCCCAGTACTTGGGAGGCTGAGATCGAAGGATCCGGGTTCGTAGCCAGCCTCAGATACTTAGTGAGGCCCTCCACAACTTAGTGAGACCCTGTTTCAAAATAAAGAATAAAAATAGGGCTGGGGGTATATCCCAGAGGTAGAATGCCCCTGGGTTCAATCCCCGGTACCGCAAAAAAATAATAATAAAAAGTTGTTTTAAAAAAAAGAGCTGCCTGGCCAAGCATGGTGGTGCACCCCTATAATCCCAGTACTTGGAAGGCTGAGACAGGAGAATCGCAGGTTGGAGGACATTTGGCAGTGTAGCGAGACTCTCAACAACCTAGTGAGGCCCTGTTTCAAAACAAAAAATAAAAAAGGGCTGAGGATGTAGCTTGTAAGCAAAATGCCCCCGAGTTCAATCCCTAGTACAAAAAAAAGAAGAACTTCCTCACTCTCTGGCACCTAGGAATATTACCTAATAAGAAATAGGGTTTAGAGCTGGATGGTTTATACATTATTGTGTGAGCCAATAAAAATCTATAGAATACTCAGGATGGGGACTCAGGCAGACATATTTGCTTTCCATGGGTGTTAACATCACCACTTTGTAGACAACACTGCTTTTTATGTAGACCTTATACGACATCGTAGTACAGTCTTACTGTTATTAGGAAGTCTTGGTAATATTAGGCAACTCTTCAAGCTTTGGGTTGCTTTAGTGAAATAAGCAGATAATGGAAGAGACTCCAAATCGTGCAGGCCTAAACATGAGTATCTCCCCATCTATCTGTTTAAAATTAACTCTGGCTAATGACTACAATATGACTCAATAAGATATATAACCACTTTAGGAAAGAGGGTTAGTCATTTTGCCAGACACATTAATTGTAAGCACTGATGTGGTGACTTCTGCATTGGACTTCATTTTTTATGTTAAAAAAATGTGTGATGATTGACAGGTTAGTGGCCCAATTTTCCCATTTATTAAGTCAATGACATTAGATGACCACTATATGTTATAAAGTTCTTTTAGGTATACTTTGCTTAGTATAGTATATTTTGTTGGAAAATTCCATGTACATTGGATGTGTATATATTATACATATATGTAGATTAATTTCAATATGTCAAAAAACAGTGAAAGAAATTTGATGAATCCTTTTATAAAACATTGCTACAAATATCTGCTAAGTAAAACCAGCAGATATTTCAAAAAAGGGTTTGGTTTGTTTTGGTTTTAGGCACTAATGAATGCCAAAAGAAATGATAAGATATATATACCATTTTCAGATAACTCAAAATATCTAAATTTAATCATCAGAGAAGTGCTAGTAGTGTTGAGACTAAATATTTTCTCACAGCCAGAATGTCATCTTCTATCTCCATTGCCCTAGATAAATTACCATATGGCATCAGCTTTAGAAAGGTGTTGGTTACAGTACCCTAATATTCCATGATGTCATGAATCTAGTTATGAATATCCTCTGTGCAGAATTCATTTTATATTGGACTTGGGGTTCAGAAAACTTGAGTTAAGTCTTCACTCAAATATCTCTGGTTCTTTGCCTTGAACTAGCCTCTTAATTTCTTTGTGTCTATTTCTTCATCTATAAAGTGAAGATAATTCCGCCTGCCTCACCTGCTCCCTTGAGGGTCAACTAAGATAAAGTATAGTGAAGGCCTTTGTAAACCTGACTACCCAGAGAGGAGGTATTAAAGGAAAGAGGTGCCTTTACATAGTCCACAGGACCTTTTTAGCTTAGTAAGATAGGACAACTGAAGGATGTAACCGCTTTAGAGAGCAAGTGTCCATAGAAAGTGAGTTCAGGGTTCCAACTGTGAAGGCCTGGGCACCACCTCCCTCATGTTCACTACTAGAGAAAGAATTCAGGGCACCTGGGCTCCTTTCTCACATTCAGTGAGATTTAGAGGCTTCCTAAGTCCTAAGACAAATACTCTGGTCTGGGGTTGGGATTTCTGTAGTAAAAGGAAGAATGAAGTAGAAACAAGAATTTCAGAGCTCAATAAAGTAAGGAGCAGCAGGAGGGCCAGGGCTCTGGCCATCGTGAAATCCCTGAGGATGCTACCTAGACACACTTGTCCTTGGCCGTCAGGGCCTGGCCCACCCGCTTCCTTTCGTTGCAGCCACCTAGAGTTTGTGACTACAGTTGCCTCCTGACTCCTAGTGCAACCAAATAGCATTTCAGTTTCTTTCTTACCTTCCTGTGCCTGAAATAAGAACATAGATCTTTGGAGATTCCCGAGGATTTATGCTATGCAGTATGTGCATAGCAGCCAGTGGGTAAGAGGGAAACCTTTATAAAACAGAGCAACCCATATCAGATATTTATGGGAATGTAGATGGAACTGGAACTTAATGTTTTTAAGTCACAACTTGGTCTGTAACCACATCACGGTGACAGCCCTGCTTCTCACATTGGGGAATAGAAAGTGCTTTCTCACAAGGAAAGCTGCAGACCACTATCTGCCTGGATCCACCTCCTTCCCCAACCCATTTAGGCTGTGTAGGTGGCATTTGTTGAAATGCCACTATTCGAAAATAGTGGATCTTAACTGCACCTAGAACTGTCACTGGCTGTGTAAATCATAGGAAAGTTAAAATCAGAAAACTTGAATTTGAATCCACTCATTTAACTTCTGGCTTCAATTTTCTTGTTTATAAATTGCAACCAGGCCGGGCGTGGTGGCGCACGCTTGTAATCCCAGTACTTGGAGGCGGAGACCAGAGGATCCGGGTTCGCGGCCAGCCTCAGCTACTTAGTGAGGCCCTCCACAACTTCATGAGACCCTGTTTCAAAATAAAGTATAAAAAATAGGGCCGGGGGTGTAGCTTGGAGGTAGAATGCCCCTGGGTTCAATCCCTGGTACCACAAAAAAAATCTATAAATTGGAACCAATCTTAAAAATTGTTTATCTTAGTTGTGAGAATAAGATAAATTTTATCATGGTTCTTTATATACTGCAAAGCACAACTTAAATTATTAGTTTATTATTCATTTCAAAGAAAACTGACTCTCCTTGCACACAAAAAAAATAGAGGCAACAAAATAAGCAACCCATATCAAAGGAGCCAGGCTCCACATGGCTGCCGCTAAAGAAGCCAGCCCTAGAAGTGTCACAGGAAAGAGCACAGCCCCTTCCTTTGCCTGGAGCTACCAGCTGTCCTGCTCCTGCAGATCCTGCCTTAGCCAGCCCTGGAGCAAGGGGCAGAAGGGGCTGGTCTCTGGAATAAGAACAGTAATAATGAGAAAATAAGAGAAAGAGCAATGGCTAAGTGACAGCAGAGGCGAGAAGCTGTGGCCACCCAGCCAGTGACCCTGTATCCATATAAACTGGGCCAGTGTCAGGAACTGCTTGCCTATCAAAACACCTCTCACGAGCCAGGCATGGTGGTGCACGCTTGTAATCCCAGTACTTGGGAGGCTGAGACCAGAGGATCCGGGTTCGTGGCCAGCCTCAGATACGTAGTGAGACCCTCTGCAACTTAGTGAGACCCTGTTTCAAAATAAAGAATAAAAAATAGGGCTGGGGGTGTAGCTCGGAGGTAGAATGCCCCTGAGTTCCATCCCCAGTACTGCAAAAATAAATAAATAAATAAATAAAAACACCTTTCACCTAAGTTCCCAGTCATATCATAGTGCAATTTCAGTTATAAAGAAAAACGGACTAGAGGAGGTTCAAAATTGTTTATTGTAATTGCCTTTCTATCAGTCAGCTCCAGACTTCCCGAATATATGCCCCATTAGTAAGGAAAACTTGAGCTCATCCCCCCCATATTTTCATACCTCCATTATTCTATAAAAGTGATACTCATTTTAAAACATATACAAAAAAGAAAGTTGACCAAGATAGATGGTGACAATTGCTATAAGTTTCAGAGAAGGGGGATGGAAGTATTTTTCCATCCAAAATGTTTCTCTTGAAATATTACTTTGAGCCGGGCGTGGTGGCGCATGCTTGTAATCCCAGTACTTTGGGAGGCGGAGACCGGAGGATCCGGGTTCGCGGCCAGCCTCAGCGCGCATGCGCGTGCGCACGATCGATCAATCGATCGATCGATTGATCTATCTCTCCTCTCTTCTCTCTCTCTCTCTCTCTCTCTCTCTCCCTAGTGAGGCCCTCCGCAGCTTCGTGAGACCCGGTTTCAAAAATAAAGCATAAAAAAAATAGGGCCGGGGGCGTAGCGCGGAGGTAGAACGCCCCTGCATTCAATCCCCGGAACCGCCAAAAAAAAAAAAAAAAAGAAATATTACTTTGAGAAATATCTGCTTTTATTAGAATGTGCAGTCAATAAACATTTACTCCACACTATAGAAATACAAAGATGAATAAGATATTGTATCAGGCTCACTATTCAGTTGTGCAGTTTGTGCACAAGACATGCACAGGTCAGTGGTGAGTGGAGCTTTAACATCTAGCCCACATCCTGCTCACCAGGCAGTCCACCCAGGAAGGGGCTGAGTCCACCTCAGTCAGGTTGTCAGATGAAAAAGATAAGAATCCATGACGCCCAGTTAAACTTGAATGTCAGAAAAGCATCAAATAATTTTAGTGTCAGTATATCCCAGGCAATATTTAGGCCAAACTTATACGCGGGGATTTATCCTACAACCCTAGCCCTGAGGAAGAGGCAAAGTGGCGCCTTTTTCCTTATACAGGGTGCTGGGATTTGGGGGACAGAGGCAGGGGTGGCTGAATCCACCCAGGCGATTGTGTTTCTAGTTCACCCACCTCGGGGTCTGTTGGGTTTGGGTTGGCTTGGCTTTTTGGCCCATGCAGAGGCTCACTGGTGTCCGTCACAGTGCAGTGTGGGAGGAAGATGTGAAGACATGATCCATGTAGTGAAGCTGCATGTGTCCTGAGTTCCAGTGGGGCGTAAAGGAAAGTGATCCATTTTACCTGAGGAGGTTTCGTCAATAGTAGTTCTTGGTCCCGATCTTGAAAGCTGAGTGAAAGGGAAATGTCAGGGCTGTGGTGCCATGCCAAGGAATCCAGCTCTGCGGCGCTGGAGAGGGACGGTGAAGGATGGCTCTTGCCCACATTTGCAAATTCCTATTCTTTTAATACAAGTGATACTTGGGAACTCGAGGATATGCATTGTGTGCAGTTACCTATCTTAGGCTTCACGTGGCATGTTTAGTTTCACTGGAGAGAACAGAAATTTATAAGAAATCAGAGGCTTTATTTTTTTCCTAATGACTGAAGCATAACCTCTTTAAATATCAAATGTTGTGCTGGGCGTGGTTGCGCATGCTTGTAATCCCAGTACTTTGGGAGGCGGAGACCGGAGGATCCGGGTTCGCGGCCAGCCTCAGCTCGTGCACGCGCGCGCGGGCACGTGCGCACGCTCTCTCTCTCTCTCTCTCTCTCTCTCTGTCTCTCTCTCTCTACTTAGTGAGGCCTTCCGCAACTTCGTGAGACCCGGTCTCAAAATAAAGTATAAAAAATAGGACCGGGGACGTAGCGCAGAGGTAGAACGCCCCTGCGTTCAATCCCCAGTACCGCAAAAAAAAAAATCAAATGTTGACATACTTTAGTCTTTAAGAGGAAAAAATTGCCAGGCCAGTGATGCATGCCTGTAATCCCAGACACTTAGAGGCTGAGGCAGAAGGATTGCAAATTCAAGGCCAGCCTGGGCAACTTAGTGTCTCAAAAAATAAATAAGCTGAGTATGGTGATGGGTGCCTATAATCCCAGTACTTGGGAGGCTGAGACAAGAGGATTTCAGGTTTGAGGCCAGCCTCAGCAACTTGATGAGGCCCTCAGCAACTTAGAACCTATTCCAAAATAAAAAATAAAGTAGGGCTGGGGGTATAGCTCAGAGGTAGAATGCCCTTAGGTTCAATCTCCACTACCAAATAATAAATAGGAAGATGGTATGGGGCTGTAGTTCAATGGTAGAGTGCATTCCTAGGATACTAGAGGCCCTGGGTTCAATCCCCAATACTAAAATATATATATATTTTTATATATTATATATATATATATATATATATATATGTAAAAAGAAAGGAGGAAAAGATTGTTGCATCTATCATTGGTGTCTGAAGCACAGTATAATAAACACTGTCTTGATGAATGAGGACCGTCGTTACCAGCCCTGGGTCCCTGTAGGCTCTGCCAAGACAGTTGTTAGGGAGGCCTAGTGTGCCCTGTGTATTGAGTTTTTTTGTGCCTTTTTCTTTTTTAGTGGTTTTGCTATCAGCTGTTACTATAGAGCCCAAATGAGTTATCAGTCTGCCTGCCTCTGGCAATTCTCTCTTCTAATTTGCTGCTTCCATGTGCCTGAACTGAGAAGTGCAGCCACCAGTACTCAAGCTGTGTGTGTAGTAAAAGCACCTAGGCCTCCATGGGAGCTGAAGGGGCTGCCTTGTGAGCAGGGCTCAGCATGACCTTCATGAGCCCCCTTTTCCAGGAGAAAATATTTTCAATTATATTTTCTTACTGTTGGTATAAAGATGATTACTATAATATAACATTTTCTTCAAACTAACAGGGTTTTTTTCCCCTTCTGATTTTAGAACAAATTAGGATGTGTTTGTGGGCCCCTCAAAGTCTGTGAGCCCTCAACACTGTGCCTAATGGGTAGGTCGCTTAGTAAAGCTACCTGAACTTCACATTGGTTTTTTCAGTGTTAGAAGTTAGAAGATTTTGCTTATTTCTTGGTTCTTGTCTGTATTCTGGATAGTTGAAATTGTTTAGCAAGTTGGCCCCAGTGAGCAAGGTATTATAACTGGGCACATTGAATCATGTTCTGAAAGGTTGGGCCCTAAAGGAATAAGGTGGGTTGTGTAGGGTTAAGTGAGGACTGAGTGTGGAAAGAGGCAAGTTTTGATATATCACGGACATGAAATAATTGCACACTGGCAGAAAACTCTTGAAAGCATCGTAATAAAGAGAAATGCTGTGGATAAAAATTACAGAGATAGAAATTAAATTAGAAAGAACAGTGACCTGATTAGAACATAGGGGTTCATTTAGGGCATATCCATCTTGACAGCTGAGATAGGCAGGGAAAATCCAGGGATGCAGAGCTACGGAGTATAGACTCGCTGATTAATCAGTGGTCATCTTAATTAAGTTTCTAGTAAGAGAAGCACCTACAAAATCAGTCCTTTTGGCATTAAGAATTCTGGCGTGGTCAGTACGACTTTATTTTCTTAATTTATTTGCCCTTTTCTCCTCAGTGCTCAGAGGTCATCATTTTTCTGGTGATATATCTCCCTAACTCATAATTAAGAGATCAGCCAGTGCTGATATGAGTTTAAATTACACATGGTAGAGCACTTGCCTAGTATGCAGGAGGCCCTGGGTTTGATCCCCAGCACTGCCAAAATAAATAACATTATCCAGATAAAAAACAATGGACAGCAAAGTATAGGGACAGTATCAGTGTGGCCTGAACTCCAGTCTCAGCTCCCTGGCTGGATCTAAGAGCCTCAGAGCACTTCACCTCCCACCCTGGGTCGGCGGCGGCAGCAGGAGGGAGATTGAGAGAGACAGGAGGGAGGAGAGAAGCGAGACAGTCCTTAGGAGCAGTACAAGTGCAAAACCTGATGATTCAGTATCTTTTTCATAAATTGGTACTAAATATTCTTTATTATCACAAAGTAACCCACTTTTGCCTATAGTACTTGTTTAAAACTGTCCGGGTTGACGTTTCTCACTTCATACCCCATCTGCATCCCGACTTCCCCTCCTTTTTGTCCTCGCTCTGCTTCTCTGCTTGCAGCACTGGGAGGATGGTTACAAAGAGCTAGACTAAGAATTTGCTTCAGGGTACAATCTAATGGAGAGTTTAAGTGTCGTTGTCTGCCTAGTTGTAGCATGATTTATTTGAAACATCCTTCCTTTGGTATTCACCTTAAACATTTAACTGAAAAAAAAAAGAAGCAGCAGCAGCAGTTACAGACATTTGAGCCAGAGAAGTCAGAAATGTAGGCAGGACATGCGAGAAGCCCCATGCCTCCCTCCCACTGTCCTGACTCCTGTTTTGTTTTTTGTTTTGTTTGTTTGTAGTGCTGGAGACAGAACTCAGGGCCTCATGCTTGCTGGTGCATGCTATGCAAGCATACTACCACTGAGCTACATCCCCAGACTCCTCCTGGTTGTTTGTTAGTTTATTTTTATTCATTACAGAGCAAAAATACAGACTACATTCAATATTTATTTTCCACTTGAGAGAATATGCTTTGTATTTGGAAAAATAAATGACTAGTTGTTAGGAGTTGCTTTTGGAGAATTCTCCTGGTTGTTTTTAATGGTATTCATTTATTTATTATTATTTATTTATTTATTTATTTATTATTTACTGGTACTGGGGGTAGAACCCCCAGGGACATTCTACCTCCAAGCTACATCCCCAGCCCTTTTTATTTTTTTATTTTATTTATTTAATTTTTTTTTTTTTTTTTTTGCGGTACCGGGGATTGAACCCAGGGGCATTTTACCTCCGAGCTACACCCCCGGCCCTATTTTTTATCCTTTATTTTGAAACCGGGTCTCACGAAGTTGCGGAGGGCCTCACTAAGTAGCTGAGGCTGGCCGCGAACCCGGATCCTCCGGTCTCCACCTCCCAAGTACTGGGATTACAAGCGTGCGCCACCACGCCCGGCCCTTTTTATTTTTTTACTTTAAAGCAAGGTCTCCCTAAGTTGCTGAGGTCTCGCTAAGTTGCTGAGGCTGACCTCGAACCTGCGATCCTCCTCTCTCAGCCTCCCAAGTACTAGGATTACAGGTTTGTGCCACCACGCCTTCCTGGCTGGTAGTTCCATCTTTTCCCTGGATTTAAAGAAACCAGGAGCTGTAGGAGGCACTTAATACTCTGTTATCTCACTAGCTTAAAAGAGTGGCTTCTCATGAATCTTATCTTTCCTCTACTAGAGAAGCCTGTATTATACAATCAATAGCTAATCAACTGATTAACTGAAAGAGACACAGCAGCCTTTGGCATCTACGTGTATTATAAATGAAGCACATGTGCAATTCTTTCTAGAGTAGTTTCTTTAAAATTTATTGCTTTCATAGCATTCAACATGGGGGACTCAGAGGTGTGGGCTCTCTGAAATAGTAGGTATTTTCCTGCTGAATACTTGGTATAATGTACATTTTTCTAGGGCCAGAAGAGAGAGTAGCAGTGAAGAAGTGAACTCCTACCCCAAGGCCTATATTGGGATCATCATTCCCTCACTCAACACATATTCATTAACTTTGCACTTTGTACCAGGCGCTATGTACAAGGCGCTGTGCTAGCCCTGGCCACATCAGTAAAACCAGACATAACTCTTGAAGGAAGACCTGCAAGAAACGCAATAAACAAACAAATACAGGAGTGAGTCAAGTAGATAATATGTAACAAGGTGATTCTTACTGTGGGGGAAAGAGCAGGTTACCTGAAGGGGAAGAGCAGTGGGGTGGGGTCTGCAGCTTCACATGGGGAGGGTGTTGAGTGGGCCTTGAGAAAAGCTGACATTCCAGCAAGTCCGTGACCAAGCGTAACACCTATATGGACATGGAAGGGAGGAGCATTCCAGGCAGAAGAACCGAACCAGTACCTCCTGTGTGCCAGGTGCACCGAGTACTGCAGGGACGCAGGTAATGAGATGAGGTTCCTGCCTCCGGGGAACAGACAGGCTAGAAACTAGATTCAGGCCTATAAGTGCACAGAAGCACTGTGGTCAGGTCGAATTTTTGTAAAGGTCTCTGTAACAAATAACACAAGCTAAGTAAAAATATGCAAAATCCCCATTGAGAGATGAAGCCAGAATAAGGGATGGATGGAAGCCCCTCCTGCCAGGGAGGCCTCCTCGGGCCTCTGCGCTGAACTCATTTCTCCCTCAGCACTGCCCCATGGCTCCTCAGGGGTGTTTTACCTGCAGCTCCAGGCCTCCTCTGGCCTGCCCGTCAGGTTGAAGAGTCTTCCCTAGCACAGAGCTCGGCCCTCTGGTAGGATGTCCCTCTACCTCTTGCTGCCAGTGCCCTGCACTGTTGGGAAGAAAATTCTCAGGTGCCCTCTGCTCCCCCACCTGCCCTAACATAGGTAGAGGTCGATTTTTCAGGTTCCTCTCAAGATCATCCCTTGAGACTCTCCCTTCCTTCCTTTCTTGCCTGTTCTGACAGTGATGGCAAAGAGCCCTCCTCCCCAGCTCTCTTGACTCATCCTCTATCTCACAAGTAGGTAGCAGCTTTTAATCCCACTTTTATGGTTGAGGAGGAGACAGATGCTGATAAGCTAAATAATCCATCCAAATCACACAGCTGTGAGCGATGGAGCCTGTGCTCTACTGCACCGAGCCACCTGTCCATTGGGAGACTTGCTCTCCATTGCTTTCTGCCCTCCCCGGGCTTGCATTAAAAAACCGTCAGACGTCTAAGACATGGGTCAAAGGGTGCGCAGCCTTCCTGGGGGTGCTCACGCTCAGGACGGGCCTGGATCAGTGCAGCGGGTTTCTCCCAGGCCACGGGAAGGGCCATCCTGCAGGCAGCTGCCAGGATCCTCTCTCCATCAGTTCCTCCTCAAGAACCTTCTTTGGTTTCCTGATGCTTTTTATATTAAATCTCCTTCCTGAGTGTAGTGTTCTGAGGCTTCCTCTACTGGCTGCCCTCTCCTTATCTCTCCAAAGGCTTTCGCCCTGGTGCTTTAGCTCAGCTGCTTCCACCACCCACATGGATCTAGTAGCATTAGAGGCCTGGCCTTCTCCTCAGGGGCCTTGCCAGCTCCTCCTCTTTGCTGGTTGCTCCTTAGTAACTACTGGGCTCTTCCTAGATAAGCCCATTCTGGGGAAACTCCCCAGAGGCTGTGTCCCCACAGTCATTACTTGGTATTTGCTGGTGTGCTGTTCTTGGTAGTGGCCCCTGAATACTTACTTGAAGATTTTTCCAGCTAAAAATTGATCACCAATTTGAAGGCACAAACCAAATCTCATCATTCTAGAAGTACGTAAAAATGAGTAAATTCTTGTGAGTGTTCCAACTGGCTAGTGTCGATTTTGTCTTTTACTTACTGGGTTTACAAATTCTTAGATTTCTGACATTTTTCACTCATTCACAAACATCAAATTCTAATAGTCAGAAAATAAAGTTTAAGGCCCCGAAGCACACAGCAGTTTTGAGTTACACTTTTAGACTCACTTCGTAATCCATTTCAGGATTTCCAATTGTTCGCAGTTAATTCTTCTTACCCAGGGTGTATTACACTTGCTCACATTGAATGATATGGAAAAAATGGCCTTTCTTTCCTGCATAACTGACTTTACTTTTGTTCATAGGTTGAAATCAGCCCTTCCATTTCGCTTCAGTATTATATTGATGGCATTTTTTATTTAGGGGGGAAAAGAAAAAGCTTTCTTCCACATGAACTTTTGTTACAAATCAGTTTATTGGGGCCAATCAATGGGCAAGACCTATGAAAGGGTGTGGATTATCTCGTTAGGCCTTTGTGTGGCAAAAGGCTTAGATGCCGCTTAGCACCCTGCTCATTCTTCCCCGTGTAAAGAAGTGGTTTTGAAGGATCAACACCTGACTGAGCCCTGCCTTTTTCATGGTGATGTTTTCACCTGAGTTGCTTCTTATGGCACTAAGAATTAGTTAACTCATACTTATTTAACCTTGGAACAATGTTTATCATAATCCGATTGGCAGGTAGTCATTTTATTTGGGTCTTTTCTTTATAGCATCAGGGCTAGCTAATCTCAGTAATGAGTATGCTGGGAGCGACTTTTTTTTTTCCCAATAGGCTATCACTCTGCCTTTTTTCTTTCCATCAAGGCGCATGTTTGTGCCTGTGGACTTAGGGCCAGGAGCCACACATTAGCAAGATGAATTTCCCCTCTTAGGTTGATGGCGACTCTTGTGCTTGAAGAGGCACCCCATTTCATGCTGCTGGTGGCCTCTCCCTCCATGTGTTATCCAGCGTGACTTGTTACATGAATACATTCAGCTGTTCTTTCTTGAGAAAGCATCCTTATGAGCATTACCACTAATTAATATACAAAATGACCCAGCACAGTTTAATTATTCAGTAATGTTTTTTGGTGTTTTCTTAAAGATAATGTTTTGTAAGTCAAGGCCTGAACTTGCCTGGGTCGTGACCTCTTTGCAGTGTTTGCAGTGTTGTTAAACAAGAAGAAAAGCAAAACGTAAATTAGCATCTCCATTATAAGTTGCTTCACATTTCCCAATCTCTCAACACCTTACTCGGTCAAGAGAAAATTTCAGCTTTCTGTAATGAGCAAGAAGCTTCTTCCCCAGTGCCATTTTCCTGGGGCCAGCTTGTCCTCCACAAGAAAGGAACAAAATGAAAGAGTTTGAATTAAGGACTTTAAGACATTAAAAACCTAAGGGAAAAAAGAAGTAACATCTATCTTTAATTGTAATGAGCCCAGAGGCCAAGTCAAGAGGATCGCTGGAGCCTAGGAGTTTGGATCCAGCCTGGGCAACATAGTGAAACCCTATCTCCAAAAAAAAAAAAGTAAACACAAGCTGGGAGCATGGCACACACCTGTAATCCCAACTCTCAGGTCCAGGGGGGAAGGATCACAAGTTCAAGGCCAGCCTGGGCAACTTAGTGAGACTCTGTCTCAAAATAAAATCAAAAGGGCTGGGGGTATAGCTCAGTGCTTGCCTAGCGTCTGTGAGGCCATGGATTTAAGGCCCAGTACCACAAAAATAACAATAATAATTGTAATGAGAATATGCCAGCATGTGTGGCTTTGGCATCTGTTAGCCTTCAGGGATGTGTACCCAAGTTTACCATTAGAATTTAATGTCAAGCCGGGCGTGGTGGCGCACACTTGTAATCCCAGTACTTGGGAGGTGGAGACCAGAGGATCTGGGTTTGCAGCCAGCCTCAAGCTACTTAGTGAGGCCCTCTGCAACTTCGTGAGACCCGGTTTCAAAATAAAGAATAAAAAATAGGGCTGGGGGTGTGTAGCTTGGAGGTAGAATGCCCCTGCGATCCCCGGTACCGCAAAAAAAAAAAAAAAATTTAATGTAAAAAAAAACTTTATTTTTTGTGGTTCCAGGGATTGAACACAGGGGTGTTCTACCTTCAAGCTATACCCCCGGCCCTATTTTTTATACTTTATTTTTGAAACCGGATCTCATGAAGTTGCGGAGGGCCTCACTAAGTAGCTGAGGCTGGCTGCGAACCCAGATCCTCCGGTCTCTGCCTCCCAAGTACTGGGATTACAAGCGTGCGCCACCACGCCCGGCTAAAAAAAAAACTTTTGAGTAAAAAAGCACTATTTTTTCTGTTATGGGAGAGGTATATATGTCTATACATGTTTGTAATTACCCCAACACCCCAGATTTAGTTTTGTTATTTTATCTTCGAACTTCCGTATTTCTTCTCCTTCTGGCCTCGGGTGTCCTTCCCCTCATCGTCCTAGTCATCCCACTGTTCCATAAGACTTAAAGCAGCTTTCTCTGTCATGTTTCTGCCCTCACCTGACACCCTTGTGAACGATGCCTCTGCCTTCCATATTGCATTGCGATTTCCTCTGTTGTGTGTCTTCTTCTCTGTGTAAGGTCATTCCATACTTATCTAGGAACTTGGTATATGACTATTTTTAAGCATTTGATTTAGCTAATTGACTTACTGGGTAGTAATAATGCTTGGCCTTTAATCTGTACTTCACAAGTGTACCTCCCTCTCAAAATCTTTGTACACTCATTTGTTATGCCAGTGGCTAATTGTGGAGGGTGTGGACTTTGTTTTTTTATAGGACTTTTTTATGGTAGTGCAAGAAGGAAAGCAAAACATAAGTTAGCATCTCTATTATAAATCATTCCTCGTTTCCCAATCTTTCAGCACCTCAGAAGAGTGTAGTCACGGTACGAAGAGTATAGTCACTGTGCATAAGAGGGACAAAAACAATGAAGATTGAGAAAGACTAATGCACCTTAGTGACAGTGGGATGATGTTTATAAAAACCAAACAGGTTATTTGGGTATCTGATCTTAAATTTCTTAAAAATTTTCCCTGCTACATAGTAATATTAATGTCCTGAGTTTCTAAGATCTATAAATAGACTTAATGATTGTATTAAGGACTTACCTATGGACTGAGTATGTATCATAAATCCACATATAATATACATTTTTAAAATCTATTATTGATTATTGATTGATTGATTGATATTGGAGGTTGAACCCAGGAGCATTCTACCTCTGAGCTATATCCCCAGCCCTTTTTATTCTGAAACAGGGTCTTGCTAAGTTGCTAAGGGTCTGGCTAAGTTACTGAGGCTGACCTCAAACCTGTGATCCTCCTGTCTCAGCCTCCCAAGTACTTGGATTACAGGTATGCACCACCGTGCCTGGCTATTACAGATTTTTTAAATCTAAAATTTCCACAGAGCATGAAAATAAGATACTGTACCCATGAAATATAATAGGATATATAGCTGGGAGTGTGGCTCAGTGCCTGGCATTTAGATCCCAAGAAGAAGAGGAGGAGAACAAGACATAAAAAATATAAGATGCACCTAAAAAAGGAAAATATTTAGAAAATAAGAAAAAACTACTTTAAGGATTGGAAAACAAAGTTGGTGCTAACCCAAAAAGGATTAGAAGGAGAGAGAAATGAAAACTAGGGTCAGAAGAAGAAAAGTAAAGTAGAAGATTAGTTTTAGAGGGTCAGCATCCAACAAATGAAGGTTCTCAGTGGAGAGATTGGAGTGGGGTAAAAAAAATAAGTGGGAAAAGAAAAGAATGGAGAGAATCTGAAAGAAATAATCCAAGATAATTCCTGGAACTGAATGATTAGAATTTCCAGTTTAGAAAGGACTCATCTAGTGCCAGAAAAATGAATAAAGAAGACCCATCTCAAGGTATATAATTTTCAAGTTACAGAATATAGAAATAAAATATTCTGCATTTAGAAAAGCAGATTGGAAACAAAAGGGCCAGAGATCAGAAGGCATAGGTCTTCTAGCCAGCAACACTGAAAATTTAAAGATAATAGAACAATGCCTTCGAAATTGTGAGAGAAAAATTGTGTGTATTCTCTATACCTAGCCAAACTATAAGTATAAGATAGAAGGTATGATGTGCAGGACCTTTGAAATTTTACCTCCCGTGCTTTTGAGTATATGTACCTTGGAAAAGAGGAAATCAATGAAGAAAAGAAAGACAGGGATTCAGGGGATCTCACAGAGAAAGGAGGAAAGTTCTAGAACTGCAGCTATGCAGCAGGTGTTGAGAGCAGTCAGTTCAAATTGAACTATGATGACAGAAGAACTATGATGACACTCTCCAGGAGGGGAATGTCTTCAAGAAAAACCAAAACTTCACATTACCTACTGCAATGAACATACTGAAAGGAGATTCATGGTTGTGTGGGTTTGGGGGTAAACTAATGATAACTACCTGGTCAACCAAGCAAAGGGGGGGGCAATTATTAGCTTTAATGAAAAAAATGTTGCCTAAGAAAGGAAATTTAATAGCACTCTACATGGCTTAGCCGCAAACCATTTACATATAACCATGATAAACACTGAAGATACATTTAACTAAAGACTGAAATAACTACACTGGCAAGGTGCAAGGGGGCATGTGGTGGGAGGAATGGTGCAAAATTAATAGTAAGTCCCCGCCTTCCATATCAGGAAGTCAACAAATTATATTTAATAAATACCTAAGCCAGGCGTGGTGGCGCATGCTTGTATTGTAATCTCAGTACTTGGGAGGCTGAAACAGGAGGATCGCAGGTTTGCGGCCAGCCTCAGCTACTTAGTGAGGCCTCCACAACTTAGTGAGACCCTGTTTCAAAATAAAGAATAAAAAATAGGGCTGGGGGTGTAGCTCGGAGGTAGAATGCCCCTGGGTTCAATCCCCAGTACCACAAAAATAAATAAATAATAAATAAATAAATAAATAAATAAATAAATAAACAATACATAAATAAATAATTAAATACCTAAAAGTGGTTGTATATTCTTGCTATTGAAAGATAAGGAAGTAAGCCGGGTGTGGTGGTGCACGCTTGTAATCCCAGTACTTGGGAGGCTGAGATAGGAGGATCACAGGTTCGCAGCCAGCCTTAGCTACTTAGTGAGGCCCTCTGCAACTTAGTGAGACCCTGTTTCAAAATAAAAGAATAAAAAATTGGGTTGGGGCTGTAGCTTGGAGGTAGAATGCCCCTGGGTTCAATCCCCAGTACCACCAAAAAAAAAAAAAAAGAAAGAAAGAAAGATAAAGAAGAAAGCTAGGAGAGTTGAGAACAACTGCCTCTAGAGAGAGGATCAGAAATGGTGGCATAAACCTGGCATGGTTGTAAACATGTTTTGTATGTTTTTGGTAAAATAAAAATAAAAAATTTAAAATAGTAATTGAGACAAGTCTATAAACCCTTAGCGTATGCCTTTCACAGTAAAGTGTTGCATAAATGTCAGCTCCTATTGCCCTGCTCCTTCCCGAAAGCCTTGTTAAGCTGGTGATACAGGGCTGCCATTCATTCATTCACTCATCATTTCCCCAGTTCCCACTATGTGTGTACCATGTTGGCCCTGAGGAGGGAATCGTAGACATACACTTCAGTGGCTTTCTATTCTGTTTACATATCTCCCTTTTTATAATCCATTGTTCTACTGATGTGAATGAGAAGGAGCTGTTTAGATGTTGCCACTTTTTGAACCATGTTGTAGATACCTTTTTTTTAGATTTTAAAGAGGGAAATCCTTTTTCTTCTCTTCTGCCTAATCATTTACCATTACATAATTCAATAAACAGATTTGCACATTTGTTCCTACTTACCCTAGATTCCTAGTTAGTCTTATTCTGTGCGTTTTAACTAAACATTGTCTCCCTATGATCAGGGCCGCAAGCTTCTTATCATTGGAACCACCAGCCGCAAAGATGTCCTTCAGGAAATGGAAATGCTTAACGCTTTCAGCACCACCGTCCATGTACCCAACATTGCCACCGGAGAGCAGCTGTTGGAGGCTTTGGAGGTGAGAACGAGCCAATGGCTTGCACACTGTTTATAAGAAAGGGGTCAAAGCTGGGTGTGGTGGCGCATGCTTGTAATCCCAGTACTTGGGAGGCTGAGACAGGAGGATTGCCGGTTGGAAGCCAGCCTTGGCAACTTAGCAAGGCTTTCAGCAACCTAGTGAGACCTTGTTTCCAAATAAGAAATAAAAGTTTAAAAAAGTTGAGCTGGGGGTGTAGCTTGGAGGTAGAATGCCTCTGGGTTCAATTCTCAGTACCACAAAAAAAAAAAGAAAGAAAAACTGGTTATTCATAGTAGCCGTCAGCACAATTCCTTGCATCTAATAAACTGGAAGAATGATGAAAGCCTTAGAAACCTCAACAAAGCTACGGAAATAAAAGGAACGTTACTAACAAGTTTATGATATAGAAATATGTTCTTAAATTTTTAAGGATAATGTTCTTTGCTTTTTAAAAAATATATTCTTCAGTAAACTTGAATTAATATTAATGTACACAAACAACTTGATGAGGGGTGTTAACCAACAGGCTCTCCTGAGTCGCTCCCCAGTGGTGGAGTCAGTAGAACTTCAGAAAGTCTTCACATCCCACAGTTGGTGCCTGCTCCCAACAGAATTGTCTGCATCATAAATGTTTCCAAGTTACCTGCTTGAGCAGCTTTTGTGGTAGGGTTGGGTAAGAGATTTAAATTTAGTCTCCTTGACACATACAGATTGTTCCTAGAGAGGAATCTTAAACATTTTTGCTTGTATTTATTATGAATTGGGGCTATTTTTTCCCCAGCAAATATATCTCTAAGTTATAATGGCACTCCACAGGAAAACAACACTTAAGATCCCAGTTTTCACTTTCGTGATTTTACCTAATGGGTTTAGGAAGGCCAGACTGGATTTTAAAGTAGGAGGAAATCCTGTCAGCTTAGCCCAGTCAGGTACTTCTAACCACTGTTAGAAGTAGCTAATATTGTTGATATGAGAATTAGCTAATATTGTTGATATGTTTACCATAAAAGTGATTTCATTATTGTTTATTGTTTTCACAGCTTTTGGGCAACTTCAAGGATAAGGAGCGCACCACAATTGCACAGCAAGTCAAAGGGAGGAAAGTCTGGATAGGAATCAAGAAGTTACTGATGCTGATCGAGATGTCCCTGCAGGTGAGGCGCTTCCTTCTCCATGGTCCAGACACAGACAGAAGCCTCACCGTACACCAACAGCCTTTCATATTTCCTTTGCTCAGGTTTTAATTCATTTCTTCTAACTCTCTTATTTCTGAACTCAATTTGGTATCAGTAGCCTGCTTCTAAGATTAAACAATAACGTAGTCCTTTTTTTCTCACTTTTTTTTCTTTGCGGTACTGGGGATTGAACCAGGGCATTCTACCTCCGAGCCACACCCCCAGCACTATTTTTTATTCTTTATTTTGAAACAGGGTCTCACTAAGTTGTGGAGGGCCTCACTAAGTAGCTGAGGCTGGCCGCGAGCCTGCGATTCTCCTGTCTCACCCTCCCAAGTATTGGGACTACAAGTGTGCACCACCTCACTTGGCTTCCCACTTCTTAAAATTCAAAAATAGAAGAAAAGATTATAAAGTTACTTTTAATTTTAATTTAAGGAGTCACTAGATCTTAGAACTGGGAAGAACTTCAGAGCACAACTGTCCCGCTGCCCCTTGCTTTAGAGGTGCATGTGCCCCATGTCCTATAGGCTCTCTGTGGATTAGCCAAGATCCCACAGCCAGTGTGATGCAGGAGGGATGGAGTTGTGCATCAGAGGTCAGTAAGTTACTGCACATTCACCAAAGAGGCCTGCCTGGGAGACTGCCATAAAGGCACAGACTAGACTTGGGCTCTGTATTCTTTTTTCCTGACTCATGGAAAACTGAACCCCTGTCTGCTGCCTGGGCAGAGACAGATGAAGCTTCCTTGGGAAGTTTCTCACATCTACTGGCAACTTAGTTTCACTCTTCTTGCAACTCCAAGCCTCCATTGCCCATCTTGTGTCTTCTGGTCCTTATTGACCCTGTAGATGATAAGTGTCTCTGTACCAAGCTCTGAGTTCAGACTCCTCAGCTCTCACTCACCATCCACAGCCCCTGGAGCAGAGCCCAACACATGGTAAGGTGCTCAATCAACTTTTATTGAAGAAATGAAAAAATGAGTCTATCTCCAGTCCTGGGCAGACAGACTGGCACATTCCATGAGCATCGTGCATCACTGAGCCGTCCTGCCCCCCCCCCCCGTGTGAGCAGTGGGTGGCAGGGGGGAGTGTAAGCTTCACAGCTACATCTGAAAGAGGCTCTAGGACCAAAAATAAATTGGAGACATGAAGTGAATGCTTTTTAATCCTTTCTGATAAACTTAGTCTAAAATAAATTTTTTGTGGTTTTTAAAAATCTAAAGTCCAATCTGAACTTTCGGATGGATTGTTTTGAAGTCAATTTACTTATTTCCCATTCTGAGCAATAAATTGGAGTCACAGAGCAAGCACTTTGCTTGGACATCTTCCTGGTGAAGGCACACATGCAGGTGTATTGGCTCTTTCCTTGAAAAAAGATAAATCTGTCAGAGTCAGCTCTACTCTTCTTCTTTTAGTTTCAGCAATTTTTTTCAATAATTGCACAGAAGAAACTATGCAGGTTTTTCTCCCAGCCCCCTTCCCTTCCTCTTCCTTTGATGCCTGAGGTCAGTGATCAAGTTAATGCCGCCTGTGCATGTGGGTAGAAAGTGAGAGTGGGGACTCAGGCCTAATCTGCAGCCACTGACGCTTCGTGGGCCTCCGAGTTTGAGCCCCTTCATGTCAAATGGATTCTGTGCAGCTGAGTGACTTCTCTTTAGATCTGCCTTAGAGGCTGAGCCCCAGCGAAGAGGCATGTAGTTTAGCAGAATGTAAGTCATGTTCCCTCTCTGTTCCCCATACACGATTCTGTTAAAACTTGCACAGTGCTGAGGATCTGCTCTGACTGGATGTCACCTGAGGGAATAAAGTCATTTATCTAGATTACTTTTTTCCTCCCTTTCTCTTGACTTTTAATTCCATAGCTACAGGCAAGTCAGTAAGTCGTTGCTCACACATATTAAATATATTTAATGGGCAAAGACCTGCAAGTACTGACTACAACTGAGCTCTAGCTAGCTCCATTTTTTTAAAAGAACTTGACAATTGATTCATAATGTAATTCTATTCCCAAAGAGGAAAAATGTTTCTTTTGTTAGCTATTCACACTTTTTCTTAGTCCTTTGTAGTCTGACCCCTTAACTTTGATACATTTGAAACTTCTGTTCAATGTTTTTCTGGGATAGAAGAGAAGAAATCTTAAAAAAAAAAAAAAAGTGTTGGGGGGGGATCCAGTTGCACGCTTGCCCACAGCTGCGCCGAGCATCTGAAAGCTGCTCCTGGAGGGCAGGGAGTTTCCTCCTGAGAACAGACTTCTGCCCTAGAACATGTTTTGAAAGTGAGGTGTGTTTCTTACAATAAAAATCCATCTTAAGGAATTAAAGATGTTTTTAATGATCATTGTCTAGATAACTTCAAATCTCTGGTAGCCCAATGAGAATAAAATATATCTTAACAAATTAGTATAAATATGAATGTAAACTGAAAACCGGGAGAGATAATTACTAATAATGACCTGAACCAAGCACCTGATCAAAATCCCGCCATCTTTTCTTAGGCCTGTGGCCTGCTCACAGTCAGAGTCCCAGGCTGCCCGAGAGCGCCTGAGTCAGCAGCAGTCTTCGCTATTGTAGTTGCAGCACAACTGTCCCTTCAACTGCAAAGAAGAGACTATGCAAGAGAGAGCTTGATCATTATAGAGAGGCAATAAGCGAGACTTTAGTTGTTCAATCAGCCTCAATGTGGTTTCATCAAGTTCGGTCTTACTTTTATACCTTAGATAAGTCCTAGGAATTAGATGCCATTTGAACTGCCATGGCTGACCACCGGTCTGGTGTCACAGTGATGCCTCACAGGTGTTCTGAGTCCCCTCACACGGGCGCTCAGGGAGCACTTGGTGCGGCGCCTCTGAATGACCAACATAGCAATTCTTCCGTGTTGGGAAATCCACTCTCTTCTCCTAAATGACATAATCTGCTTTGTTGTGTATCAGAACCCTGGTCAAGGAGCTGGTGACACATTTCTGTGACTCAGCAAAGTGCTGCTGCAGTATGTAAGGGAGCATTTCCTTGGCATGAAGTGCCTAGTTGTTAGAAGGTACCATTAACCTGTCTTCTTTATTTCTTCTGATGTTTTTAGATGGATCCTGAATACCGGGTGAGAAAATTCTTGGCCCTCTTAAGAGAAGAAGGAGCGTAAGTACACAAGCACTTAAGAGACCACCAACTCAACTTACCACTCTGTAAAATCCCAATGCATATGGTACATATGAATTTGACAGTTTCTTTCCCAGATAACTTTTTTCCATTTATTAGAATTCTTCGCTGTGTTGTAGGTCTGAGAGACCAAGCAAGGAAGTTGGTTGTTCTGTTGGTTTGTTCTCCCTGTCCTGCTTCGCAAAACTTCCTTGCCACAATGCAGGGAAGAAACTCAATGGTACATATTTGTTGAAACCTGCTTTTAAATGCATGGAGCTGTGACCATTTTCTTTTGTAAAGTGCTCCCTTGAATAGCAAACATGTAGTGGAAAATGTAGAAAAACCATTAAGCAGAGTTTAGTAATATGATGAATGGTTCTTCACAGATGGTCACCTGTTTGTGTGTGTGTGTTTTGGGGTATTTATTTTGCAGTAGCCCTCTCGAATTTGATTGAAAATGGACTATTCACAACACACCATGACCAAGGGAAGTGACCAAGGTGAAGAAGTCCTGGGATCTTCACTCGTCTTGATCAAGATACTGGACTAAGCGAAATGCTCTCTACCTTCAACACGTGCTCGCTCTGCATGACTAGTGCAATAAAACTCCCTTCCTCATGCTTACTGAGATATTCTAGTGTTTTGTGGAAGGTGTGAATTTGCTTTCGAATGCTGTGCTTACCTTTCCATTCAAGCTAAGGTGATTCCTTCTTACTCAGAAACTAGGTGTGGGAGACATACTGTACTTGTGCACACTACACGTTTTAAGCTCCCTACCACCACTGCCACCACCGCCCGGAAACTCAGTAAATGCAGGGAATGTTGCAAGACAACACAACACTTGACCTTGTTAAAAGGTAGACGGTCTACATGCAAACCAAGAACAGTGAGCAGAGGCGTGGGTTCTGAGGGATTCTCTTACAGCCTTCCTGTGCTAACACTAAAGGTAATTGGGTATTTAGTTAAAGGTTCTCCCACAAAATTGATTATTATCATTGCCTGAAGAAACAGGGCTTTGAATATCTAAGATGCTGTTCTCAGTCATTTTCCAAGATGTTTCCAAGTTGCAATCAGGAGATCTTTCTTATTAGAAAGTCAGATTGTCACTGTGCTGGCTGTGACATCCCCTTAATGTAATTAATTTGCTCTGTGGCAAGAGATGTGCTAATCATTATCACTTGGTCGATGTTACTAAAAACCTATGAAAGATACATATGGAAAAAATGTACACCCCTAAACAGAAAGGAGTTATTAAAATAAAGTAATTTACAAACCTCTCAGCACTAATTAGTGTCCAACACTAAGTGGGTCAGTTCCTTAGGATAATATTAAAGGCTTATTAGTATCACCACTTTTCTTTTTTCCTTAGCCTAATGACTTACTTAGAATTTATCCTTCCTGTATTTTAAATTATCTGTACTATCTAGCATGCAAATAAAACACTATTATCCAGAGAAATAAGCCACCTCCTAGCCCTCTCCCCTCCATCTTCGAACATCTGTTCCAATACGCTAGACAGTTCCTTTGCCCTCCACACTTCTTCCAAAGAGAAGGAGCGCTCGCTGAGTCCTTTTGAGGGTGATTTGTCTTATCGCTGAGTTAGAAGGAATCTAATTGGGTCATCGTATGTGGTGATGAGACTTAGGGAGCATGTCACTCTCCCCACTGCTGCTTAAAACACGAGGACAGGTGACCAGAGGCCACACACCGCCTAAGAGGCTCATGGCCGCAGAGGTACTTGGGTGTGGCTCTGCCATCTGTCCCCACAGTAGAAGGCAAATCATCTCCAAATCTTGCTTTCTGTATACTTTTGTTTTGGGTCTCCATCTGTGGCTTATTTTGTGGCTTTTAAAACAGTGGCTTGTATTGTGAAATTCTGTGATTCCTGGTGGCCAGTATCCTGGATCCCAATCTGTTGACTGTCTTACCTCTTTCCTCCTCCCATGAAGCACACATTGTAATAACTTATGTCTATTGTTAAATGAGGATAATGTCTTTGTGTTTTGTCCAAAACTATATTGAAAAAGATAAAATATATTGTTTAATGCAAATGAAGGAATGCAATAAAGAGTAAATATACTTGAAAATGTTCTATAGACCAATATTTCATGTAAAACAACAGATCACTGATAGGAATGTATGAAGAAGTGGGAGCTCAGAAAAGAAATCCCTCCTGGCTTGGTACAACTCACATAAGGAGATGGAGGGCTTTTATTTTGAATTCTCTTAGTTATTTAGAAAATATAGTTATTTTAAAAGAAAAACAGATCATTAGCATATCAAAAATATACACTAAGAACCTGTATACTTATGCTTTGTACTTATCTTATTTAAAAAACCAAGGTACTGAAGCCATAAACAAGGTTAGTAAGAAACCAAAAAGGAGAGTTGTTTCTCAATTAGAATTTCTCCTTCCTGGGAAATGTACAAACTAAGGCACTCCAGCACCCTTGGTGAGATTTCTTCACATGGTTCATTTTGGTGTCCTTCAGAGTTCTTTGCATTTTTCTGAGATCTCTTAGCCTAAACCCTGATCCTTGGCCCTGGTGCAGGTTAGGGCAAGTGGTTGCCCAGGAGATCAGCAAGGCAAGAAGCTAACTTCAAGAACTTCTCTGACAGCAGGGTTGGCTCCCCAGGAGCTCAGAGAGGAGGACCCTGAGGCCAGCCTGGTCCCACCTAGCCTTGAGAAGGTGGTTCTGGAAGCTCCCAGCATGTTTCAGAGCTGACACTGGGCCACAGAGCACATGGGCATGCCACAGGGCCTGGTGAGAGAGCAAAGGGAGCTCCAACTCATCCTTTGCCCATGGATGAACTTGGCTAGCCATTGTTCTCTTAGGAGATGTAAAATTATTTTATTCTTATTAAATTTTTACATCTTCACTGAAACACCATTTTTAACATAACAGAAAATTTGTGTAATCATGGTTCATATCTTGCTGTAAGGCTGTCTTTCAAAGCCTAAAAATGACAGTGAACAGCCTCCCCTTTAAGTTTCAGCCACACATGACAAAGTCAGGAAGTAGATTCATCCCAGTGTGTATAATAATCAAGTCCTGATCAACAGATTTGCTGAAGCATCGAGTCGGTTATAAACAAAATGCAGCCCAAAGGCCAGGGCAGGACTCGATTTCCTTGCCTGGCAACTTGGTCCACAGCCTCTTCAGAGAAGTGACTGGGCAAGGTACGTTTGAGAGTTCAAAAAAGCATGTAAATCTCAGTAGTTATTGCAAAATGATCTAAAGTTTCTCATTGGCTGGCAAGCTGGGCCCAGACTGGGTTCCAGAGATGAGCCCACGGAGGGCGTGTGCTGTCCGGACACCGTGGCATTAAGATGCAGAGATAGTGCCTGTGATCGGCAAGAATCCCAGGTGGGTGAGGGCAGAATCTGCAAAGAAGACGCATGTTTGAGATTGTCCCAGCACATGGTCTTCACACAACTGGCTCTCACCATTTGGGGAGTATAAAATTAGCAGTAAGAGCCAGGCATGGTGGCGCATGTTTGTAATCCCAGTACTTGGGAGGCTGAGACAGGAGGATCGCAGGTTCAAGGCCAGCCTCAGCTACTTACTGCGGCCCTCTGCACCTTAGTGAGACCCTGTTTCAAAATAAAGAACAAAAGGCCGGGCGTGGTGGCACACACTTGTAATCCCAGTACTTTGGGAGACCGGAGGATCCGGGTTCGCGGCCAGCCTCAGCTCTCTCTCTCTCTCTCTCTCTCTTTCTCTCCCTGTCTCTCTCTCTCTCTCTCTCTCTCTCTCTCTCTCTCTACTTAGTGAGGCCCTCTGCAACTTCGTGAGACCCGGTTTCAAAATAAAGGATAAAAAATAGGGTCAGGGGTGTAGCACGGAGGTAGAATGCCCCTGGCTTCAATCCCCGGTACCGCGAAAAAAAATAAAGAAAGAACAAAAAATAGGACTAGGAGTGTAGCTCGGAGGTAGAATGCCCAAGGGCTCAATCCCCAATACTGAAAAAAAAAATTAGCAGTAAGATACTGTTTGACTTCTAGAAAGTTCTCTGGTAAGCTATAAGTGATGACAGTGGAGTAGCCACACTTCTAAACTAACTTCCAGACAGATGTGGTAATGCACACTTGTAATCCCAGTACTTGGGAGGCTGAGGCAGGAGGATTGCAGGTTCGGGGCCAGCCTCAGCAACTTAGACCCTGTTTCAAAGAAACAGGGCTGGGGTTGTAGCTTGGAGGTAGAATGCCCCTAGGTTCAATCCCTAGTACTAAATAAGTAAAATAATTTCCCTCATGTGTATAGACCAGCCATGCATGTTAATACAAACCCATACACCCAGGGCCGTGTGGAAGACGCCAGTAGATGTGCCTAGAATGGTGTGTTTGCTCTTGATTTCCTCAGCGTTCCCCTTACTGTCCTTCCTTTTGAAAGCTATCTTCTAATTGTATTGTCTCTTTTCCTTCTTTTGGATATTATTTAAAGCTTCCTTTTATTTTTAGATGCATCTAAGTATTGATGCTTATGGAGAAACTTATGTTCAAGCACAGCTGTAAACTATATTCTCTGTAATTGTAGAAAACAATTAATCCTAGGGTTACACATGGCTTTGGTAAGTATGAATAGGGACCATTTAGATATTTGGCAGTCTTATAGGTTAGGAAGAAAGGTATCCACAATGCTGGGAGAGAGGAGCATTAGCCTTATGTAAAAATGAAATAAAGATGCCCATGCTAGAAGACATGGAGATCGACTTCTACTTGTTGGATTCCTTGCACTACTGAAACAACAGTTTGTGTGGTTTGAGCTTTTCAAGCGCTAAAGACACATCAAAAGACAGTTGGTGAACTTCTGGTGGCCATCCTAATCTAAGGGTGGTGTTCTGGAAGGGGCATGCGCAGGCCATCTGCCCCGCACGAGATAGACTATTTCATTTTATAGACTATTTCCATTTTCCTGTTTTTGTTTTCCTACAAAGTGAAATAATATTTGTTCCTAATAGAGGTGGATCAGGAAAAAGAAAAAATACACTTTAGCTATTCTCTACAACACTATGCCCAACAAACTGAAGGTGGCCATTGTACGGACAGGTCTAAAAACTAAAGGACTAGGGACAGTCATCACGCTGAGTCACAGCACCCCACCATCCAGCAGTCAGAACTTGTGAGCTCCGGCGAGTCCTTCTGCAGCACCAGTCCATGGAGAGAATACCTCCCCTGGAGCGTGCCCACCATAGGGCCCTCTGCCCAAACCAGCACACAACTTCAAGTGGCACTTGTTCCAGACCACGCAGAGCCCAGGGCGTGCCATTTCTTCTTGCTGACCAGCCTGCCTCTTCCACAGCTTAGTGCTAGCAGGGGAGTGGGCAGGGGAGGGGCCATTTCTAGCCAAGCGTCACTTTCCATAGAGCAGTCCTCTTTCCCCAACAAATGGAGTTGAAAATGTGGTGAGGAAGAAATTTAGGTACTAGCCAGCCCTGTGGTCTGCTGGCCCTGGGCCACATCCTTTAAAAGTGTCTGGAAGGCCAGACGTGGTGGCACATGTCTATAATTCCAGTATTTGGGAGGCTGAGACAGGAGGATCACAGGTTCAAGGCCAGCCTCGGCAATTTAATGAGACCCTCAGCAACTTAGCGAGACCCTGTTTCAAAATAAAAAATCAAAAAGGCCAGGGGTGTAGCTCAGAGGAAGAACATCCTGGATTCGATCCCCAGTATCCAAAAAAAATAGAAGTGTCTGGGATATTGGTGTGTACATTGAAAATGCTTGAGTCTATGAAATGAATTACTGCTCAAATTGGTTATTTTAAAGCCAGGCCAGGTGTAGTGGCACACACCTGTAATCCCAGCTCCTTGGGAGGCTGAGGCAGGAAGATCTCAAGTTCAAGGCCAGCCTAAGCAATTTATTGAGACTCTTTTTTTTTTTTTTGTACTGGGGTTTGAACCCAGGGACATTTTACCTCCAAGGCACACCCCAGCCCTTTTTATTTTTTTATTTTGAAACAGGGTCTTGCTAAATTGCTGAGGCTGTCCTTGAACCTGCAATCCTCCTGTCTCAGCCTCCCAAATACTGGGATTCCAGGCATGCTCCACTATGCCCAATCCCTGTCTCAAAAATTTTAAAGTACTAGGGAGGATGTAGCTTGGTGGTAGAATGTTCCTGAGTTCAATCCCTAGTACCACAAAATAAGTAAATAAAGCCAGAAATTCCTCGTTAGAAGTTGATTTCAAACACAGTGCACCCACAAGGAAGTCCCTTAGTAGATCAGACCTCCTGTCCATGACATCTCAGATGATCTGGCTTAGAGAACAGAGGAAATGACCTTAATTTGGTCATTTAATTACCTGAGGCCACCACATTCAGAATCAGATATTCTTGCCCTGAGCAGGAATCTGGAAACCCCACACATGGTACAATGTATCCATTTTGAGTTTGTTTACCTTCTCTTTAATGACTTAACAGAAAAAAACTGTATGATGAAATATATTTTTTCCAAATATATATATATATATATTTATATAATATATAATCTTAGTTAACTCAAAGGTATATACATTGTATAATAAATAATATTTATAAAAAGAGACTTTTTGAATATAAAATCAAAAAGATCAACAACTACAACTTTTTACAAAACTTTGGATACAGCAGGTTGGTAGGAAATTTCCGTTGGATACTATTACCTGACTACAGTGAGAATAATTACAATGCACTCATGTACTATTATTAAATAATTACTTGTCAGCTACTTGAATACGTCCCAGAAACATGACTTTATCACTTTTAATATAGAATACATAGATATGAAAAAACTGTTTTAAAAATTTGTATCTGTTCTGCTGAAGTATTCGCACATAAAGCAAGCATTGTACCGGTTGATGTGGTTTAAACGTTTCAGTCTAAGGTGAGATGGGGAGGGGCATCCTGGGCTCTACGGAGGGGGTGGGACCTGGGTCTTTAGTGGAGCTCCTGGCCAGCAGGTGTGAGGGCGCAGGCAGGCCCTAGGTGACATTGGCAAGCCCACCTGTGCAAACCGGGAGACCTCTGACTGGTCTGTTAGGTCAGGGTTAGGCAGACCCCAGACAGAAGGGGGAAAAGAAAGACCAATCTTTGTTCTGTTCTGTTCCCCTGTCGCATCTCCTTTTTCTGGTTCTTAAGAGGGTGGTTGGATCGATCCACACCATCAAATCCTTCTCCTCCACTTGGCTAGCTTCCTCCAGGACTCCCGACAGGACCAGTGTACAGCAAGAAGAGCCGGGAGATGCTTCCCCCAGGAGCAAGTGGCTGCTTGCCCCCTTTGAACACCTAATCCAGATCCTTGGGGACTACAAGGGTTGATGCGATCTCACACGAGGTTAGAGGGAAGAGCTATGCTAGAGAGCTCTGCAGAGGAGGATGCGGGAAGACCTGTCCTTAGTGGAGAGGAAACGGGAATCGTTCGACCCTCCCATCTGCTAGTCACAACCTTGGACTCATGGGACTAGACTGCTGCTCTCCCACTGACAAGCTTTGTCTAATTTCTACGAAGGTGACCTGGCATCCAACCGCTCTGCCTGGAGTTGTTTTATGAAGAATCTGCAGGTGGGCAGGGCTAGGGCGGACTGAAAGGCCCCTTCCAAAGACACCACTTGTTTCTGTAGGAAGCCAGTGGAGCTGGAGAAGACTTGCCCCCATATGTAACCTATTTACAACGTCCACTACCAAAAAAAAGTACTGCCATTAATGGTGGAAACTGCAGAATGGTAGAAAAGATTTTGAGATCTGTCTTGTGAGGAACAGGGTTATAGAGAAAATGAGGCTGAGACGAACTCAGCTGCTCTTCAAACAGCTTGCCAGGCCACCCAGAACGAGTTCTTCAAAACTCAAAATCCTCCTCTTAACAACCGCCGGGACCTCCCCACCACTTCATCCTAGCTAAACCTATGGCTTTTATCAGAATGTGACAGTGTGTCAGATGCGAATGGGAGTAGACAGAGAAAAGGAGACTGCAGGGGTTTGTCCTACTTCGTAAGTCCCACCTCACAGGCGTCTTGCAATGTCACCGTGAGAAGCAGCTTGGAGACAGGATCTTGCCCACACTCATGTCTTTCCCACCAGGCCGAGAGCTCACATTAGCCCAGCCTGTTCTGTTGGAGTAGAATTTTTTTTTCATTTTTATTTTCTTTAACATGTGCAAAGGTAAGCCTCGGGTCTGTTCCTACCAGACCCTAGAGAACTAAAAAGAAAGCCCCTCTGTAAAAGCCACACACCATCCAGAGCAGGGTGAGAAACGTAAGATGAGAGAGGGGGAGTGCCGCCCGTCTGCAGGCCGGCGGGGTCCAGGCCACTCCTGCGTGCAGCTGGCAACAGTCCATGCTCCTCTCCGGCCCTGCCGAGGCCCCCCGGCTCGAGGTCCTGCTTCCCGTGGGACTTCGGTGAATCCGCCCAGCCGCACACTTTACCCCTTCCCAGTGTCCTTTGGGAAAACAAACAGAAAGAATCAGAAACCTAATTCCTTCCCCAGGGAGACCTTGCCTGGGAGCACAAAGATCAGAGGCTAAAGATAGGCGATCTCCACACTTCTCAAGTGCTTAGAAGTACAGCTTCTCCAGGCTCTAACTTTGGAGCCTGCCCCCAGGGAGGGCCTGTGATTTATGGGAACAGTGGGGCTTTCCAGTCCACAGAAGTGCTGCCTCCCTGCTTCTATCAGAGGGCCTCGGGCCGTGGGAGGCCCATGGCAGGTTACTACACCAGCGCAGGAATTTGTCTTGTGTAGCAACCCGAGAAACCTTGGCAGTCTGAGCACCCGGTCCCCATCCTCAAGTTAGTGCCAGGCCCACACTGTATTTGTATTTCTTTTTTTTTTTTTTTTTTTTTTGGCGGCACTGGGGATTGAACCCAGAGGCATTCGACCTCTGAGCTACACCCCCAGCCCTATTTTTATTCTTTTTTTTTTGTGGTACCAGATATTGAACCCAGGGGCATTCTACCTCCGAGCTAACACCCCCAGCCCTATTTTTTTATTCTTTATTTTGAAACAGGGTCTCACTAAGTTGTGGAGGGCCTCACTAAGTAGCTGAGGCTGGCGGTGAACCCGGATCCTCTGGTTTCAGCCTCCCAAGTACTGGGATTACAAGTGTGTGCCACCACGCACGGCTCCCACACTGTATTTCTGTATGGCACCAGGTAGCTTGATAATGAGCTGTCCAAATGGGAGCGAGTCTACTTAATTATGAAGAATCCCTTCCCACGGGAGCGCCCATGAGTACACTTTGCTCATTTGGATAGCTCTGTCTCAAAGGAAGGAGGCACAAAGCCATTTCACAGGCATTCTTCACCAACCCTAACTCTTCTGGGGGCTGACAGGGCCAAGACTCTTTACAGAGGTCAAACAGGCTCAGCCAGGTTACAGGACACGCCCAGGGTCCTGCAGCAGGTTAGTGGCAGACCTGGGACTTGGGGTCGGCCTGGCCACTTGACTCTTGGCCAGGGCTTTTCCAGCTCACTGTGGTCCCAACATTGCAGTAATAAGGAATAAATCTGGTCCTTCTAAGGTACCAGTGTTAAAGATGCCAAATCAACCGCTAACTAGAAATACTGGACAAGACTAGAAGTGATGGGAAAGGTATTTCCCGCAGACAGGACTCTGCGGGGCCTGCATGGAGCCATTTCCCCCAAGTGTGTGGAGGGCACGTGGCCTGCCTTCACCTGCACCGCCACGACCGGCAAGGTGGCCAAGAGAAGAGCTCGAGGCGCTGTCCCCTGCTGTCCCTGCCAGCTGTCCTCTGGGGCATCGGCAGAGTGTCCACAGAGATGGAAGCTGGGAAGAAGTAACTGGGACGGGGTCCATCTTAGGTCTATGGCTCCAGACCAAGCAGCCCGCCTGGGAAAGTCGCTCTTGCTCAGCCCTGCTTGGCCGGGAGTCTCGGCTGCCTCTCCGTGAGCACTGGACTGTGGGCCAGGCTCTTCATGGGCACAGTCTCTAGTCCACAGGACGGCCCTGCAAGACATGGCTCCTCCAGTCCACAAACAAGGAAGCCAGGCCTACGAGCGAAAGAGCTTGCCCGCAGCCCTCGAGGAGCCGAGGACGGATGGAACAGGCACCATCCTGGGGAAGCATTCTCTACCTGTCAGGGTAAGGGACCAGAGTGTCCAGGAAGGAGGGGCTTGGGGTTTGTGAACTACGTGGACGAGGGGAGAAAGGAGGGCTGATGAAGAACACAGATTCTAGTACTTCAGTCCCAAGTGAGAAAGGGGAGGAGGGGAAGAAGAATCTGCCTTTTTTTTTTTTTTTTGAGGTGCTGGGGACACCCAGAGCCTGGGGAACCCAGAGCCTGGGGAATGCTGGGAAAGTGCTACACTCCTGATTCTTCTTAGGGTCAGTATTAGTACAGAGGTTGGAACTGGGGTGAATTTCTGGACCCTGGAGGCCAACCCAGCATCCTTCCCTGCCTGGAAGACCTCGGAGCTGCAGGGGACTATATCTGTGACACTCCCTGTCCCCTGGAGCCACTGATGGGACTTGGGGGGACTGCTGCTGCCATTGCCTCTGCAAGACCCACATAAGTGGCTTCCTGGAGGCACAGCCCTGGGCCCTGCCCCAGCCAGTAACTCAGCATGCCCATCTGAGAAATGGGCAGGTTGGGCCCATTCAGTGCTAGTGTTCTTAAACTCCACTGTCCCCACATCAGAGGAAGATGACCACTGTGGTCTTCAGACGCTTCCTCCACCTTGATGTGCCTCAGTGGGCCATGAGTTATCTTACACATTCACTTTTCTTCTATCATTTTGAAAAGCAATAAAGGACACTGCCAAAGTCATGACACTGTTTCTTTGCACAATGACAGCCCTATGTCAAGACTCTGATGGCATTTATCGTACTATTAGTGCTATATTCAGAGAACCATTTCCATCTCTTAGCTAACGGGAGCCTTATAAGAATCTGGCTCGGGGTCAGGCATGGTGGCGCACACCTGTAATTCTAGTACTTGGGAGGCTGAAACAGGAGGATTGCAGGTTCAAGGACAGCCTCAGCAAGTAGCCCAAGACTCAACAACCTAGTGAGACCCTGTTTCAAAAAGCAAAAAATAAAATAGGGCTGGGGGTATAGCTTGGAGGTAGAATGCCCCTGGGTTCAATCCCTGGTACCACAAAAAAAAAAAAAATCCGCTCAACTCCCATCGTCACCAACACTGTAATGAGGAGGAAAACGGGGTCCACAGTCACACAGCTGCCAAGTGGCGGTGCTGGCGCTGGCCTTCGTCCTCCCCCCTCCCCGCGCTGCTTTCATCCTCGCGCCAGGAGAGGTCTTGCTTCTACCCACCTTTTTGGACTCTGTCCCTGTCGGGGCATAACCTGAGCTCCACAGAGCGGCTTCCTGGATGGGCTGGGAAGGGAGTTGCCCCTCAACCTAGGCTAATCCCATGATTCAGGTGCCTCACACACCCCTCCCAGCTCCACACAGCACAGACACATGTCACAAGTTACAAGGTGCCTGTGTGGAAGGTGACATGGAATGGGCCGCTCTCCTCTGCCCCTCCGCCATGACCCAGCAGGCAGGTGCTTCTCGGTTAACCAAGCACCACCCCAGGTGTCCTTACACCTGTTCCTCACGGCACCTCTGGGGAGGATGACAGATGAAGAAAAAGGTCTATGAAGAATGTCTTGTCCGGGTCACACATTGGCTAGTGGGAGAAGCTGGGCCAGGGCTGGGCCTGATTCCCACAGAGAAGAGGAAGAGAGGGCTCAATGCCTTAGCAACCTATGCCCAGGGATCCAGGACCACTCTATGTCCATGTTAACCTGTCCCGGAGTCCTGTGGATGCAAGGCCGGGGTGTAGCACCTCCCACGCCGGCCACCTCTGGGAAGCTTGGGAATATAATCCACCAGCCTTTGATCCCTCCATTACTCACCACAGCCACTCTGAACTTGAACCCCTCCTCCTCCCCATCGCCATCCATAAACCCGGTGAGAGTGCTCCCCACTCCACCCAAGCTTCAGATGTGTCTGGATGCGACTTATCCACCGCTGCCCCCACCCACTCCCCCACGTGGACAGGATTTATACTTGTGCAAACACTTGCCCTCTAAGTTCAAGGTTAATGCACAGTGACTCTGCCCCAGGGGTAGAACAGTCTTTTCAGCCCACCATTTCAGGTGTTTTAACCCCCTCATTCGATAGTAAGAAAGCTGAGACCCAAGAAGTGACAAACAGGAAATTAGGGGCAAAGTTGGGATCAGACATCAGGTCTCCGGGCTTCCGACCCCACAGTGTCTGTCTGCTGGCTCCATAGATGCTCAATAATGACAGCCAGACATACAGTAATGATAGGACAGACACAAATCTGATCTGGCTCATAATTTACTAATTTGTATAAGAATCTGAGTCAATTGCTTGTGGCTGACGTGCACGCACTTGGCTATTGTCTGCACTCTGTGTATCCGCCAAGTCGCTGCCACCCCCGACACCATTCCCACTGAAGCTTGGGAAATCCTGGCTCTTATTTTGGCTGTGGGAACTTGGGTCTCTTGGATAGCTCAGAAATAGAGCAGTCTGGTAGAGAAGAGGAGATGGGCATGCCCTGCCCCCGCCTCCGCACCCTGCACCCCGCACCCCGCACCCTACCTGACTGTCTACTTGCAGGTGTGCACGTCGTAGATGCGGATGCACTCCTGGCAGCTGACGTAGCAGCACCAGTGGAAGATGCAGTGGCACTTCTCCTTCCGCTTCTCCGTCCTCGTATTGTGGCCGCGACCACAGCAAAGCAGATCGCAGCCATCAATGCCATGGGAGGTGACGTTGCAAGTCCGGTCCCTGGTGCCAAAGGA
Organism: Glis glis; assembly: GCA_004027185.1. Classification (NCBI taxonomy): domain Eukaryota; kingdom Metazoa; phylum Chordata; class Mammalia; order Rodentia; family Gliridae; genus Glis; species Glis glis. The sequence continues at coordinate 48,458 of PVJS01009111.1, forward strand.
GCCTGTCTCCGGGTTGGGCTCACAAAAGTTGGGGGAGTTCTCATAGTAGACTAGGTCCCTCTCGGTGGGTGGCTTGAAGAGCGCGTACTTGGCCCGGAGGGTCTCCACCCAGCCTCGGGACTCGCGGTGCTTCTCCACCACCATCTCTGAGGCGCTGTCGTACTTGTCCTTGAGGAAGTCTCCGATGGCGCGGAAGTCTGGCTGGGCCCACCAGCAGGTCTTCACCTCGCAGCTGCCTGACAGCCCATGGCATTTGCACTTGAGGTGCATGTGGTCCAGGATGGTCTGGGGAAGAGGAGCAGCAGCTGGCCTCCAGACTGACCCCATCTGGGAGGACCTCCCCCACCACCCTCATCTCTCCAGCTGTCTCTGCACCAGGAAGAGGAGGGATGGGAACTGAGGTACAGGCCTAAAGATCCCAGGCTCCCCATGTGTTGACAAACATCATGATGATTGCTCACAGGGGTAGAAAATAGGGATTATCCCATTTAACCGATGGGGACACTGAGGCTGGGAACTTGCTACTAATTGAAGGTCATACAACCATAGGAAGGGGTGGAGGCTGAATTCACAGCCAGGTCCCTGGGACTTCACAGCCTTACACAGCCAAACTGCATAGGATGGGCCGGGGTGCCTGCCCCAGGCCACACTTCTAAACAGATTCATCCCCAGGAGGAAGGAGGGTGGACAGAGGGACGACTGTGGGATGTGGGTGGGAGCCCAGCCTGGCCCAAGGGGAGGGGAGCCCGGGATGCACAGGGCCAGGCAGGGGTCCCTGGAGGGCCCCCAGCAGGGTTGGGCGAGGCAGCGGCGGCTCACCGTGCGGCCTGCTTCGTTGTTGTGTTTGTTCATGGCCGAGCGCGCATCTGGCCTGTTCTCGCGTGCGTCCGCGAACTCCCGGGACACTAGCACCCCGAAATCGGCGTCCTCGCTGCAACCGCCCCACTTCCAGCCTTCGCCAGGTGGCCCCTTATGATGCGAGTCGCAGCCGCAGATGGTGGAGGTGCCCTCTGCGCAGGAGCGCGTGACGGCGAAGGCTACGCCGGCTGAGGCGATGGCATGCACGAAGGCAGACTCGCGGGTGGCTGCGGGGAGGACGTGGGGAGGCAGCGCTCAGGCCCGGCCTGGCTCATCCCCAGACCCCAGGAGGACAGGGCGGGGAAGAACTCAAGGGCTCAATGTCCCAAAGACAGAGGAAGGAACCCAGGCACCCTCCTGATCCTTGTTGGCCGGTCAAGACCCTGGTGGGTCTTGACCACCAGGTGAGCAAACTGAGGCCCAGGGCTCCGACTAGCCCAGGGCCCCAAATGCTACTATAGGACAGGGTGGAAGCTGCCAGAAACGGGCAGAAAGAGCTCTGGCAGGTTGCTGAAGAGGTAAGGTAGCCCTGCTAAGTCTTGGCCCTGGCGCCCAACGCCTCCAGAGACCCCAGCAGAGTCCTCAGCCCTCCACTCCCAAGACAGTTTGAGGCCTGTGGGGAGGGAGACCTGGGGATCTACAACCTAAACCTACCCAATTCCCCACCTGGATGTGCCCGGGAAGACTTCTTTGCTGAGCCTCAGTTACCTCCTTTGTAAAATGGGCACAGCTTCTCCCAGCCATCAGAGTTCTTGACAGGGGGGCAGGGGTGGGTGCCTCCTCCTTCCCCTCCTCCTTCCCTGCTCCTCCCCACCAAAGCCAAGGTTTTCAGTGGACGCCACGCCCCTTCCCAAAGGGTCGGGCCCAGGCCATTTCCCCTGGTTCTGCCCCAGGGTCTAGCAAAAGTTAGGGGCGATTCTCTGGGGTGTCCCCCCAACCTTATCACAACGGTAGCCATCTTTGAATGCTGGGTGTGCGCAGATGCTGCGCTTCGTGTGCTTTCTTTCATTGAATCTTCTGAACCCTGTTGTATAGATACGGACACTAAGGAGTAGGGAGGCGGAGGGCTGTGACCCCTGCAGTCCATCTCTCTCCTTACAGAGGAGGACGCCGGCGCGGGAAGGTGCCGTGCAGCCTGGCACAGGTAGCAAGCGCCGGGCGGTCTAGGAGCCAGGACCCGCCTCCTCTCCCTCTGCGGTGCGGGAGATCGAAGCTCTGCAGACCCGGAGGCCCTCGCGGCCACTGCGGCCTCTCCCTGGGCCACCTGCAGACCAGGGGCCCGTCCCTCTGCCCACAGCGCCCTCGCCCTGGAGCCTGCGCAGCTCGGAGCTCTGCGCCCCTCGACCAGGCCTCGGGCTCCCGCGCGCGTCGCAGCCCCCTCCCCGGCAGGGCGCCCTGGGAGGCCGGGGCTGGCGGGGCTGGCGGGGCTGGCCGGGGCTGGCCGGGGCTGGCCGGGGCTGGCCGGGGCTGGCGGGGCTGGCCGGGGCTGGCGGGGTGGCGGGGCTGGCCGGGCTGGCCGGGCTGGCCGGGCGGGCGCCCTGGCTTCCGGCGGCCTCTCGCGGCGGCGGCGGCGCCCGGGCCGGCGGCGCTCGGTTCCCAGCCCCGGGGACGCGGGGGCGCGGGGGCGGGGCGCGGATTAGCCTGGGAGCGGCGCTGACAGCCCCGCTGTGCCGGTCCCCGTCCGGCGGGGCCCGCTGGGCCGCTCAATCCGCCTTTGTTCGCGCGGTGTCACACCGCATTACTCGCATAATGCGGCCGCCGGGCCCGGCCGCCGCGCCGGCCGCCACCGCGTAGCAACGGGCGGCTCCCGCGGCCGCGCCGCGCCCCCGGCCCCGCGCCCGTCCCCCGCCGGCGGCCCCCGCCCCCGCACCGCGCCCCCGGCCCCGCGCCCGTCCCCCGCCGGCGGC